>CAEFZX010012559.1:0-23740 GCA_903066825.1 Alfaro cultratus | reverse complement strand
TATTTTTATCTGGGACATATTCTATTATATATCTCTCTAGTACACTTTTTATTATATATATATATATATATATATATATATATATATATATATATATATATATATATATATATATATGAAAGTAAAATTTAAGCCCCATATTTCATGATTTAATCTGCAAGTACAGCTGATTTTTCTTTGTATTTGGCCAGTTTTCCAGTAAAAACTTTTATCTTCATCATTATTTGTGTCGTCTTTCTTCTTGTAATTATCAGGTTTCCCCACCAGCCCATCCAACAGGGTTCTGTCATGCACGGCCTGGGTCCTGTAGGAGCACAGGGGATGTATACAAGCCTTCGGCCCAATCAGATGCTGACAGAGCAGCAACAAGCAGCACAGCAGCAAGCAGCTCAGCAGCAGCAACAGCATTCATTCCTCAGACAACAAGCACTCAGAGTATGTCACAGACCTGGCTTTTATACAAGCAATACCCTCATTCACATTTAACCTGCAGGTTTAAATGTGTACTTATGGAGTGAAAACAGTCCTTTTGACTCATGCGTCTTACTCTGGTCTGTTTTGTTTCAAGCAACAGGCTCAAGCTCAGCAACAGCAGCAGCAGCAGCAGCAGCAACAACAGCAGCAGCAGCAGCAGCAACCACAGCAGCAGGTTCAGCCTCAGCAGGTTCCTCCACAGCAGCAGGTGCCTCAGCAGCAACAGCAGCAGGTGTCTGCTGTTCCCCCTCCTGGCCAGGCGCAAAACCAGGGCCTGGGCATGCAGCCGCTGCCTCCCCAGCAGCCCATGGTAAGACCAGAGAGAGGGTAAAACAGTCTAGGTTTCTGCCTAGTCTTTAAAAAGCTGGAGATTTTGGACATTTTATGGTTTTTCACATTTAATTTCTTGTATCTCATTTACTAAATTTGAATTTCTATAAATAAATTACCTGAACAGCATGAGTTGGCTTTAAAAATGATTAAATATAAAATAAATTGGTCCATAAAGTATTCTCTGGATAATATGAAGCCCACGCTTACTGACTCTGTCAAAAATAAGCCATCCTAAAACTGAAAGTGTTTTTCATTTGTTTAACTTTCTCTTTGGCTTTTTCTTTAAGGGATGGCAGCAGGATTAATGATCCAAACCAACACATAAATCATTATCACCATAAATTCGCCCATCTATAGAAAAGCTACTAAAACACTCAGGTTGACTGTTAATAAAAAGGTGGATTTATGTATCAATTTCATGATTTGATGGTTTTTCAGACCATAAAATCTTTTTTAAAAATGGATGAATTTTTTAAAAAAAAAAAGTCGATGCGTTTTTCGTCTGTTTTTTCCACTTGAGTGTTTTCATTGAGTGTGAAATAAATTTTATTAAAAGTAGTTCCTGTTTATGTGAGACACTTTTTCATTTGAATCTGATGCATCCTAAAAGCAACAACTTTAGGTTTAGTTCTTAAGCTATGATAAATAATTGAAACCCTAAATGTAGACTATTATTCTTGAATTATTTAAAATAAGTTTGATTTCACAATGAGAGTTTTGGAGTCATTTTAAATTTTTCCAGTGTTTTGTGTGTAATTATCCACTGTGTTCCAGCTGTGCTTGCAGTATGAAATGTACAAAACAAACAGCCTGTAGGATAAACTTGTGCGCATCTGTTGCAGTTTCCTCGACCGGGGATGCAGCAGACCCAACAGCAGCAGCAGACTGCAGCACTGGTCCGGCAGCTGCAGCAACAACTCTCAAGTAAGTCAAAACCTTCGTCTGACAACTTGATTGTTTTTCATCCCTGTTTATGAAAGAGTGTCAGGGGCTGTAGGAGAAAAACAGCTATATTTTTTCTGTCTTTCACAGAATAAAGTTAGAAGTCAAAATTCAGTTTTGTGATTAAAGTTTAAATTTTGAGAATAAAATATACTCCAAAGCATGTTTTTATCCCAAAAGCATAAGAGTTCATTAAATCTTATTTTAAAATAGTCTTTTTGACTTCATTGTTGATACTTTTTTCCACTTTTTCATTCCTTTTTAACTATTTGGGGTCATAGTTCAAGTATTTGAGCTTTTGAGATGCTAATCGGATGCACCCAGTTGCAAAAAAAAACACCTTGTTTCTATGGTTACGTGTCTTAAGAGTCCAAAAGTTAATAAAAAAAAGTAGGAGCAAAATTTCTTCCAGCTGCATAGCATTCAAAACCAGAGGGAATAATTGGCCAAACATGCAGCGCCTCAACCAGAATAATGGTGCAAGCACGCTAAAGAGCAAAACAGAACTTGTATCACAATTACATCAACATTTTTTTTCGTCATTTCAGCAACAAAAGTAAATAAATTTTTTTAAAAACTCAGTGACCCTAATCCTCCTCCATAAACTTCCAACATTTAGCTAATGTTTTTCTCTCGTTTCAGATACACAGCCAGGACAAGGCACCAGTTCCTACTATTAATCATGCTCGTCTATAGTCTTGTTGGGTGGGGGGGAATAAATTCTTGTATTTTGAACAAAGATCTGTTCTGTAAGTTAGTTAATTGAAAGAATCAGGAAGTGAAGACTGGGAAGGACCATTATATGATCATGATGAACCAAATCCCTGGCTGCAAGATTTCAGTTGTAAAATTATGAATTTTCAGAAGAGGGAACTTGATATAACATGTTTAATGACTAAAGAGTCTATGTAAAAAAAAAATACAATTAAAATAATGTTTTTTTTTTATTTTATTTCAATTTGTACAATTTTCATTTCCAGTTTTGTGTATTTCTCATTAAAAAAATCATGTCAGTTTTTATGTCTTGTACTTGTGTTGGCTGTCAAAGAGCATCTTTTTTTGGGGAGGGGGGGGGGGTTGAGATCAATCCTAGAGGATGCACAATGACAAAGATTATTATTATAAGACTTAGAGTCCTTTGGACAGTCTTTTTTAGAAAAATAACTGTCCCCCATACAGAATGTAAGCTAAATTTTTTGTGTTTCCAAGATGGCTTCCACTAAAAGTTTAGTAGAAGGAAAAAGTGAGATAGAAAAAAAAACAAAATACATGGACATTACCCAGTAGGCTATTTCTGTTTTAGAAATATTGTCTTGTATTCAGATTTTCATTTGATGTAAACTATCAAAATTAGTAGATACTAGAAAAAAAATAGCATTTTCTGAAGAAAATGCAGTGTGAATAAGCAGAATGTTTTTGGTGAAAATTGCAGAAAACCCTCATTAGGGTTTAAATTATGGTTGTATGAAGGGTTAGATTGGGAACCCTCAGGTAGTTGGCCAATACTTCCTTTCTGAAGACGAAGCATAACGCAACCAAAACTTGAAGAGGGATTTCATGAAATCTGTAAAACATAACGCTCAAATAAACAAGTGTAGCTGACATCTGACTACATTTTAAAGTTTGAATGGTGTTTCTAGATGAAAGTATGTGTGTAAAGTATTAAGCTGTGAAAAGTAATGTTTTAAGTTCCATTAATTTCAATGGGGCCCAAGATGATCACAAAACACTTAATATTTTATAAACAGCAGAAGATATCAATAGCAAAAGACATACCTGTAATGTCCTGAATGAGCAGAATATTTTCAAAGTTGAATGATTGAAATAGCACAAAATAGTATGTGGTATAATTAAGTGGTGTAAAGGAACTCGAGGTGAATGCCCTCACCATTCACACTAATAAGCTCTTGAGATACATTTCACTCTGTATTTTATCTACTTTTTTGCTGTCTAATTTTGAGATTACCTTTTACTATACCTTTTATATTGCCATAATAAATAGTTTTAGCGTGTAAAGCAGAAAAAGGTTCTGACAATGTTGTAGTTTAAGTTAGGATATTTTATTGTAACAGCTTGAATATACAGTACAGACCAAAAGTTTGGACACACCTTTTCATTCTCATTGAATGAGGTGTGTCCAAACTTTTGGTCTGTACTGTATATTTGTGTGTTCCAAGGTTATTCGATATCAGATAAAATGAAAATACTGCATGAAACCAGTCACCTCTACTGCGCAGGTTTTTTACTTTTCATTGTTTTTTGTTTATCTCCACTCTGAGTTTCCAGTTTGCTAAAAAGCAACCCACAGTTTAACCCCAATGGCCTCCCTTCAAACGAACATTCCGTTCCGAAATATCTCCCCAAAAAATCCAGATCTTTCCAGCTTCTCTCTTGTGATTGCACACCGAGTCTAGTTAGCAGCCTGTCAGAAATCTCCGGCACCACCGGCTGGAGGAGAGTCCCATAAACCCTCAAGCATTCAAGAGTCAAGTGGATGATTGTGTCTAACCAGCGGCCATCTTTGCTGTCCCTCCTGTCCAGTTTCCAAGGTGTGTGACGCTGAATAAAACCGTTAGTCTGTCTCACGCATGAACTGATGGCTTCCAAAGCTTTATAAACCTGCATGCTCTCGTAGTGCTTCTCTACCACAGCGGATAGACTTCTTACAGTTTCCACCATGTGATAATCTTCCTCCACCGCTCTGCCACGCCGGTCTTTGGGGAAGGAATGACGGCAGAAAGCAGGGTAGACCTGAGCTGGGTTGAGGGCTGGAGCAGTGATGCGGTTCAGCAAACCACCTAAAGAGTCTGCGAGCTCCGCATTGAGAAGTTTTAGCACTTTGTCATGAGTGTAGTTGGAGTCTGTGTCTGGGACTCCCTGACGCAACAGGAAGTACCTCATGCCGTCATTTGTAAACATCTGAGAGTGCTCAAAAGGATCCACAACGTTACCCAAACTTTTCGACATCTTCCTCCCTCCTACAGTCCAGTGCGAGTGAACATGGATGACCTGCGGCAGAGGCAGCCCCGCTCCTAGAAGGAAAGCAGGCCAGTAGATGGCGTGAAACTTCAGGATGTCCTTTCCTATAACGTGGTGGGCAACGTGCCACCACCGCTTGTGTTTCTCTGGGTAACCGACAACCGTGAGGTAATTCACCAGAGCGTCCAGCCATACGTAGATGGTTTGTTCAGGATCTCCTGGGACCGGTATGCCCCACTGAAGACGGCTCCTCTGGCGGGATACGGAGAGGTCGGGAAGGTCTTCCTGCAGCCACTGCAGAACGGCCTGATGGAAGCGCTCCGGCTGGACGGCACCGGGATTTTTCACAAGCCAGTCAAGGAGGAGAGATCGAAAAGAGGATAGACGGAACATATAGTTCTCCTCTTTCATCCACTCCACCTGTAAAGTAGTAACATAATTTATGAAATCTCAGTAATGGAGTACTAGTATAGAAGACTGATTGCCAAAATTGGCAAAGAATAAATGAGGAAATAAATTTATTTTAAAAATTGGTAAAATGAGGAATTTAATAAATAAAACTATTAAATAAATACATAAAGTTGAACAAAAGTGTAAATAGATAATTCCAACATATTCCCAAATTTATTTTCAATTTAATTTCCTTACCTACAATTTACAATTTTATTTTCACATTTATTTATTTGTCAATTTTGGCAGCATGAGCCCTCCACGTTCACATTTCCATTTACCTTATGTCCACTCTCGAGTGACACTTTGACCTCCTTCCCTGATGGGTCCAGAGCATCGCCGACCTGCGATGGCATGAGGAAGCTTTCATCTTGTGTTGAGTACCAGCCCTCATAGCTTCCTTTGTAGATGAGCCCTTTGTTCCAGAGCACTGACCAGAAATGTTCCACGGCCCGACGGTGTCTCTGCTCCGTGGTTCTGATGTAGTCGGTGAAGGACACGGTGCAGCTGCTGAAGAGAGTTTCAAAACGCTGAGACACTTCAGTACAGAAAGTCAGAGGATCTTTCCCTGCAGCTTCAGCCGCTTGCTGGATTTTCAGGCCATGCTCATCTGTTCCTGTGATTTAAAAACATGCATTGGTTTTATTATATTAATCATTAAATCTGCAGTGTAACAAAATATGGAGAGCTAATACTGACGATGAAGAAATAAAACAGCATATACAGGGAATCAGATTGAAAATAAAATGTGTAAATAAATATCATTTGCAAATATGTTAATTTAAAATTTTATTTCCTCATATTAAGACTTTTCCTTATTTATTTTAAATTTCCTCACATATATCTTCAGAATTTTCTCATTTAATTTCTATTTAATTCCCTCATTTATTTGGTTTTATTTCTCTCTTTATTATCAATTTCTTCTAATTTAATTCTAATTTTAATTCTAATATTTTATTTCCTTATTTTAAATGTAATTTTCAATTTTAGCATGATCAGTCCTCTATATAAAAATGTCACCATACGGTTTGTCTTATGTGTCAAATAGGCCTTTTAACTTTTTTATAAAAACTATGAAAATCAGTTGAGAGACTAATAACACTTTGGATGCACCAAAGTTTCAGAGATGTGCTCAATGGAAAGCTGCAGATGTAATTACAGTAAAAGGCGGTTTTACGAAAAGTTTTTATACTGTGTAACATTTTTCTGATTTTTATAAACAAGTGTTCTTTTCAATACCCAACCATGCAACTACTTTGTGCTGGTTTATCACATTCAATCTCAGTCAAATACTTTGACTTTTTGAGGATGTAGGATTTACCTGTGGCAAATCTTGACTCAAAACCCTGCAGGAGTTTCCACCTGTGTAGGCAGTCAGCAATCACGGCTGAGTAAAGGTGGCCGAGATGAGGAGCAGCGTTCGCATAGAAGATCGGGGTTGTTATGTAAAAACACTTTTCTTTGCACAACTGACTGCTGCTCCTGCTGCATTTCAAAGCTGAGCTCCACAGTTTCTGGTCTGCTGATAAAACTCCTCTCTGCTGGAATCTATAAAAGGTCTTCCAGCCTCTGGTGACTGTAAGAAAAGGAAACTTCATTGTTGAATCTCAGACGACTCCAACAAGACGAGGAAACTCAAACCAGGAAGTGAAGAGCTGAAAGCGGCTAATAACAAGTAGCCTACATGGCAGATATGACCATATTCGTGATGAAATGCTCCAGTTAAAGAGGTTTTAGCCATTGGGAAAAAAGCCCTTTGCGTGAGCGTACTGTGCATGTGGTTAGCCTGCTGCTCAAGGTTAGTGCCTCTTCCGGTATCTGTCAACGAAAACCCGCAATCCAATCAGAACGCTGAAAGGACTGCACCACCAATCAGATTACGGGATTCCTATTGACATTTTTTTCAATAACTTTATTGGCAAAATAAAAAAAATACTTTGTAGAATAAATTTAGACAACATCTCTGTTGTTTAGAATAAAGTTATACTATTTTATTTTTATACTATAAAAAAATTTGTTAAAGCTTTTTGTGTTAATTAGAAGTTAAGCTTGAAGTTTAGAAACTCCTAATAGATTTTTGTTATAATATATCAGCCAATATTATTTGTTTTATTTTTAACGCATTTAAAACGTAACGTATTTATTTGAAAATAAAAAAAAAATTAATTAAATTAATAATACAAATTATGAGAATATGTAAATAAATGATTACATTAACTGTAAATATATAAATGTATTTGAAAATAAAATATTTATTTATTTATTTAATAATTTATTCAGTGCCAATTTTATTTATTGCTTCGCCACATGGGAAATGATGCGTATACAGGATGCCTGTCTTTTCGTTTCCAAAGCAAACACCAGGAAGTAGCGCAGTGACACCCAGCCTTTCTCAGCCAATAGGGTGCTCCACTTCCTGTTGTCACCTAAATGAGGCCAAGTCGACAATCGAGGTAAAACATTTTAATAACAGTTTCACTTTTATGTTGGAAAATGCTGTTTTCAGCGTAATGTGATCAGAAACAGCTTTTTTTTTCATCGCACAGCGACTTTAATTTGTTATAAAAGTTGTCTAAACTAGTCGGGGGTGTCATCTAATCATGTGATATCCACACATGATATCTGCTGCTTGACTTTCATACTCGTTTATTTATTTTTTATCCGGTTGTGACTCACGTTTTTGGGGGTTTTGCAGATGGAAGTGAACCGCCTGGACTTTTACATCGGTCTCTCTCTGGCTGTGAGCTCCAGTGTTTTTATCGGGTCAAGTTTCATCTTGAAAAAGAAAGGCCTGCTGCGATTGGCCAGCAAGGGCTCAACGCGAGCAGGTAGTGTCAGTCCATGATAAAGGTCGAAGTGCTTAAAAATAATTATATGTATTGCACTTACTGAGGATTTAATTAACAAAAGTTTCCAACGAAATACAAGATTTTAGATTTTATTTAGTAGACAACAATAGTTAAGGGTACCATATATTGGTATAAGATTTTAAGCTGTTTTGATACATTTTTTTACCTTTTTTCATACAAGACAAAATTACAAGCCACATTAGCATGTGTGAGAATATCCACCCACTGTGGATTAGGTGTGTTCTAGTGCTTCTCACTTCATGATAAAAATTGCCACTAGAACCTTTTATTTTGAAATGAAGAATGTTTCAACCAGTACCAATAATACTGCTGCTTTTATGTCACAGGTCAGGGGGGCTACGCTTATCTGAAAGAATGGCTGTGGTGGGCTGGGCTCATTTCAAGTAAGAGTATGATTTACTGTGGTCCAGCTATGTTTCTCCACTCTGTGTGTGTGTGTTTGTATGTGTTGTATTGCCAACTCAGCCATGAACAGAAACAATGTCATCATTGTGAAATGTTGTGGTTTTGTTTTGTTTTTTCTTACTGGTATTCATATTCCCCTAAATAGCACATTTACATATGTGGGTTGAAAGAATTATAATTTCTCAGAATTATAATTTCTCAGAATTATAATTCTGATAATTATAACTTCTCAGAATTATAATATATAATAATTATAATAATTATAGATATCTAATGGTGTACCTGATGTGCTGTAGTGGGAGTAGGAGAGGGCGCCAACTTCGCTGCATATGCGTTTGCACCTGCCACACTGGTAACCCCGCTCGGAGCGCTCAGCGTACTTGTCAGGTATCCATCTCTCAAATTACTCACAGTTAGGTTATGTTTTTGGTTGGTTTTATTTAGAATTATCAAGGTAAAGAGGGCTTAAAAAGATTCCTGCCACACTTTTCAGATTTGTATTTATAGAGCAGTTTGCAAACCATAAATCATGCCCTTCCATTTTATAGTTATCTGCAACTTTATGTTGTTTGTGTGTCAGTCCAAATTATCTAACTATTTCCATATGGAGAACTGATCCTGCCAAAATTTGTAAATAAATAAATGAGGAAGCCAAACTGAAAAAAAATGCAGAAATTAATAATTACAATTATTTCCAAATATATTTATTTATTTTACATTTTTATTAAATCATATATTTATTCTCATAAATATAAATATTTATTTTTTAAATTTTTTATTAACAGTTTTAGTTTTCCACTTATTTATTGACAGTTTTGGCAGGATCAGTCCTCCATACATTCGTAAAAGGAATATGAGCAGATAATTAAAAATTTGCCTCCTGATCTTTACCTGAAACTGAGAAAAACTAATAGAATATTTGTTCATTTTATTTTGGATTTCATAAAAAATGCTTTGAAATATTTGTGCAAAAGTTTCAAAAACTATTCCATAACTTTCCCAGTGCTGTTCTGTCGTCGTACTTTCTAAATGAGCGGCTGAATATTCACGGGAAGATTGGTTGCCTGCTTTCCATCTTGGGATCCACGGTCATGGTGATCCACGCGCCGCAAGAAGAGGAAGTTGCCTCACTCAGCGCCATGGCTGAGAAACTGAAGGATCCAGGTAGTCTCATGTCTAACGTAGTTACTTTCCAAATCAAGTAATCAGTAATCTAAGTTACTTTTTCAAGGAGTAATCAGTAATCCGATTAAAGTTACTTTTTCAAAGTAACTATGCCATCACTGAATAGTTCTAGCGTAGTAATGCAAGTACATCCTCTCGAAGATCAATAAGCTTTAATTTATAACGGACATTGTTATAAATTAACATTGTAATTAACATTGTAAATGTCTTCCAGTTAACACTGTAACTGGAAGACATTTTAAATACCCCAAATAAACAAACAAAACAACAAATAAAATGGACACTAAAATCTCTGTAAACAAAACTGTCCTTCAAAAAAAGGGACCAAAGCACCAGACTGAAGACTTTTATCATTCAGTCAGGTAGAAAACCCCCCCACAAGAAATACAATCATGCAAATAGAAATTATCAAGCTCGTTTTAATTTATCATGTGATTGATTTAATACTTAATGCGACCAGCTTATCTAAAAATGTCTTGATCTGTGATCAAATTACCCAAGTACCTCATTTTGGATCTGCTTGACAGCAGATATTAGCCGTGAGTGGATCTTTATCTCAGGGTTTTTCTAACGTTCCCTCTGAAATATTCCCACCAGGTTTCATCGCTTTTGCCGTGTGTGTTGTTGGAAGCAGCCTGTTCCTGATCTTTGCCGTGGCTCCTCGCTTCGGACAGAAAAATGTCCTGGTCTACATCCTGATCTGCTCTGTGATCGGCTCCCTCTCTGTCTCTTGTGTCAAGGGTCTTGGCATTGGTATCAAAGAGCTGTTTTCAGGGACGGCGGTGCTGAAGAACCCCCTGTTCTGGGCGTTGCTCGTCTGCCTGGGGATCTGCGTCAGCATTCAGATCAGCTACCTGAACAAAGCACTCGACATCTACAACACCTCCATTGTCACGCCGATCTACTACGTCTTCTTCACTACATCCGTCATGGCTTGCTCAGCCATCTTATTCAAGGAATGGTTAAAAATGACTTTTGATGGTGTATTGGGGACAATCAGCGGCTTCCTCACAATCATTTTAGGAATTTTTCTCCTTCATGCCTTTAAGGACATTACGTTTAGCGTGGACTCCCTCCCTTTATACCTGGGGAAAAGCCCTTATTGGTTCGTTGGAGGCCAACAGCCTAACATGGCTCTTCCTGATGATGACTTGCAAGTAGATAATGACAGAGGTGGTGACTAGAAAGGAGCCTCATGAATAAAAAAAGCACCAGTATACTCATTCTTACCTCTCAAACTTTTAAAAAAAAAAATTCCAAGCAAATCATAATACACTGGATGAGGATATTTGCCTTTTTACCTTAGCATTTATATCTCTGTAATGAATCTTATTTATAGCCTTACACACATTTACTTTGGTTCAAAACAAAATGGGACAAAATATTTTTGACTTAGTTTATTTTTGTTCACTGCTGTCTTTGTTATTTCTGTTTTTTACGTTAAATGTTTGTGTTTTGCTAATGAAAGTTTCAACATACAGAAGGTAAAACATTGAATACATCACAATTTTTCATAGTAAACTTATTTCTGAAGGTGCTATTGACATGTAATTTTCACCATGTTGGTAGCAACCCAAGTAATCCATACAAAGAAACCAAATGTTATTGTGATGTGTTCAATACTTTTTTTACTCACTGTACATAGTTTAGCACTTTTTACTGTAATTAGAAAACTAAGACTTATTGGAGCAAATGTTTGCTCTTAAAAATATTGGTGAGCTACAGTATTACCTCAGCATTATGTTCAAAATCTAAACCAAAGAATGAAATATGTGCCAAGCTGTATATTTAATTTTAATGTAACGTCTCATTAAAACATAAAGAGCTTACAGTGGATGTAAGAAGTCTGCATATATCTGTTAAAATGCCAGGTTTTGTGATGTAAAAAAATAAAATATTTCACAACTCTCCCCCCCATTTTATTAATTATATGAAACAATGACATCAAGAAGAAAACTGGTCAGGAGCAACATTTAACAGGTTGCAGAAATTTCTGGTAATCACTGTTTTCCATACGATTGGGTGGAAGACAAAACCCTTTTTGAATAAAGAAAAATATCTAAGAACAAGCACAGTGGCGCAGTTGTGTTGTGCAGCAAGAAGGTCCTGGGTTCGATTCCCGGCCCAGGGTCTTTCTGCACAGAGTTTGCATGTTTTCCCTGTGCATGTGTGGGTTCTCTCTGGGTACTCTGGCTTCCTCCCACTGTCCAAAATTCGCCTCTCTAAATTCTCCCTAGGTGTGTGTGTGCATGGTTGTTTGTCCTGTCTGTCTCTGCGTTGCCCTGCGACAGACTGGCGACCTGTCCAGGGTGAACCCCGCCTCTCGCCCGGAACGTTAGATGGAGATAGGCACCAGCACCTCCCAACAAGGGTGTAAGAAAATGGATGGATGGATCTAAAAACAAAGATATCTCACACACTTTTACAAAATACTCATTGTTACAAACATTCCCAAAAAAAAGCATGTGAGAAAATATGTTATAGTATGATGAAACTAAAGTTGGTCCAACAAATGAGTTTGATGTACATAACCAAAACCCACAGTGAAGCATGGTGGTGGCAGCATCATTATTTGAGAGTGGAACTAGCAGAAAATAAGTAGTTTCAAATATCAACCGGTGTTGACAAAAGCTTCAGGCTTCAGTTAGAAAGTGGAAGAGGAACTTCATCTTTTAGAATAAAAAATAATTACCTACAGACAAATCAACAAAAATGTGGCTTTACCAAAGATTAGCTTTGAAATGATCTCTCTTCTTATATCACAAAAGTCAGGGAATTTAGACAGGGTGTTCAGACTTCTTACATACATTGTACAAGCATTTTAAAAAGGAGGCACATACTTATTTGGCATTTTGTTTATTGCATATTTACAGTCTAGTCTGTTGAGTACTGATCTTCAGTCAAGAGGTTGCAGGGTGATTTTACTGACATTGATTTTTGGTCCATGTATCTGAAAAACATCTCCTCATAATCAAACTTCACCATCTGAACTTTCCACTTACATGAATTCAAAAAGCTGACAGAGACAGCAGCAAACCACCACCTCAATATTTTTGCAACACTCGTCTTCCTGTAGTCACAAAACACAACCCTAAACGTTTACCCAGGTTTGAACATGGTTTAGATGTCAGGCACTTGTTTCCAAGGTAACACTTGTTGTGGTTCTGTTTCCCAGCTAACTTGACAGCTATATCGGGACCAAACAGCGTTCCCAGTAAGTGCAGAGCATGTTGTTTTTTTTGTTTTTTTAACTTTTTTTTTCTATCAAACTTCCAGTTACAGTTTTTAGTCCAGCATGGTCTCGGAGAATCCTCCCCTGCTCTTCTGAGTCTGTTCCAGTCTGTTCAGGATGAACTGGCTGGTGTCTATAAATCGCTCCACGCAGTTAACGAAACAGACTTCAGTCCTGGAATCCAGTTTGGGTCCCGGTTTATCCATGCATTTTTCCTAAAGACACACACATAAACTATTAGAAGAAACATTTGAGACTGATTTACGTCAAACATACAGAGGGAAATCCTTCACTATTATATTCTACTACAGGAAAGCCTAGTTTAGATTAAAGAGACAGGACGCATGCACATACACATACATTTTGCACACTATTTAAGCCCTGTAAAGCCCTCAGTTTAGCAAAAATAAAAGTTTTGGAGATGCAAATGTTACAAAACCATCCAGGAAAAAATAACTTGTAATCTTTGATAAGTATCTAATGTGATGTCATTAGTACAGAATGTTTACTTCTATTTTATTTCTGAAAGGGAGAAAAAATGAAACATTCACAAAAAGTGGAAGGATACATATTTGGAAAAAGCACAAAGGTTCCAACTTAGTAAGAAAAATAGACTGAAAATCATTACTGATACTCTCATTCTGTTATGCTAAATTAATAAAAATCCCAAAAAACAACGCTTGTTGTTATATCTATATTTGAAGATATTTTTCTGGTTTGCATTATTTTCATTCAATGTTGTTAGGAGTCACTGGGGAGAGCCTAAAGAGACACTTGTGGTGTCAGAGTCATGTTTATGAATAGATTTTTATTTTTTTTAAAAAATAATTTAAGTACAAACATAAAACAAACTAATGAGCAATAAATTGACATATTCAAAACCTTTTGTACCTACATTAGTTTGATAAACTGCAAAAGGTTTGATCAGTTTTATATTAACATATGTACTATATGTACTACTATGTACTACAAAATTGCAGCAATGCATGTTAAATTACATTCCAGATGCAGATGATTACTAAAAATAAACTAAAACTCAAATATTAATACTTGTACACAAAAAATGAATGCAATAAAAATATTTGTCCTTCAGATATTTGATTCTACTACAACAACAAAACTATTTTTGTGTAAATAAAAACTATTTCTGGAGTTTAAGACAACTTAGCTCAATATTTTAAAGCACACAAACAGAAAAACAAAAAATGGTCCAGTTGAAACTTCTTATCCCTTTCACTGCCACCCAGAGGCCTACAGGTGTAATTACAACACATCCCAGTGAGAAGCAAACTTGTTGCGGCCAGTCAGCACCAAATTCAGTTAATGGGAAGACCAGAGTCTGTAGTGTTGAGGGAAACCGACTCGACCTCATTCTCAACGAACAGGTTTGAATGTTTTGAGGCGGATGTGGATACAATCCAGTATGTAAACCGGTCACCTAAGCAACCGCAACGAGTTTAGAAGTAAAATTTAAAAAGTAACTACACAACTTTATGAACACAAACACACTGAGTATAATGCTATCACTGAATAACAAACACACGGTAATAAAAAAACAAAACAGACATACTAGGATATTTAAGACTGAAAGACAGTAAAAATAAAAAATGAAAGGCCTTGTTGAAATAAACCAAGAAATTTATGTATTCTACAAAAAGACAATGTGACATAATTTAAAGAATTGCAAGTTCTGAATAGAATATTTCCACAGAACAAATTAATCAAAAACTCAATGTGTATTTGTGTTTGTTCATGTATTGTATTGTATTTGTTCAAACATCTGTCAAGACAAAAATATTTGTAGATTAAGAACAACATTAAAAGTCACAGCTATCTAAATGATATTCACTTGTGGGTAACATTAATTAAATTGCATCTCTTTCATTTAATAGTTGAATAGAAATATAGCCTGTCTGGATTCTAATACCACCGTTTCCCTCGCAAGTTTCCATGAGAACTTGACGCGCTAAGTTGGCTTTAGTTGATAAATCCTGTAGCTTCTAATCTCGCAGCAGTTCCAGTTGATCCCCAGTCTTTAAATGGTAAAACAAACACCAGTCTGTTGGTGTAAACACCTATCAGTCAGGATACTGAAAGTCCCAGCTTAAGATGCTTAAAGGAAAGCCAATAATGCTGTTCACCTTTCTTATCGTCTGTTCATCCCTGGTACGAAGTACAAGGTTTTAAATGATTTTATGGTTTTCATCAGTGAGAAGGATTGTTAAAAGAGCATAAGTTAAGTGTTTTTTCAGTTTGGGTAGGTATTATTAGTGGTGCTTTACCCTTCAGATCACCATGGTAAATCTGGGTAATAATATCTGAATAATGTGACTATTATGTAGGAGGCAACAATAATAAAATAAATGAATTAGGGGGTGAAAATGTGCAGCAACACGATCAATAAAAAAAAAAAGTCTGTTATGAGTTTGTAAGTTAGCATTAATATTTTCTAAATTAATATTTTAGTAATCGAGTAATCTATCAATTATTCTTACGATTAATCGAGTAATCGGATTAAACAAAAATCTCAAATAAAATATTGGTAAATCTGCCACAACACCAGTGTTACCTATCGGCTATCAATATCAGTCCAATTTTTCATATTTGAGCTTCCCTAACAGTTACTTTTCTATAGTTTAGAAAATTAACCAGTAACAATAATAGCTCATTTTCTAAGTTAACCTGAAGAAAAGTTATACAAAGATCTGAAATTATATTAAACTTAATAATAAAGAGGCAGGCTCACGAATACGCTTATAAAAAGGTCTATATTCCAGCTTTTAGTTTATGTATTCATCTTCAGTCAGTTTAATAGATGAAGTCTCACCTTGCCCCATACCCGTCACGCTTTGGGTTTGAGAATACGGGAAATGTCGCCTGGAGTTGGGGGGCTTAAGGTGGGAGTGGAGGCGAATGAACTAACGTAAGATGGGGGTGGAGGAGGAAATGGACCAGGGGACAGCCGAACGCAAGTCAGGGGGGAATAGACGAACGGTAGACCAGGAGAAGAACGCAAGAAGGGGGGGGAGGAATACGGGATGTTTACGGCACCTTCGTTCATCACACTCAGAAACTCATCGACCAGCCAAGTACCGCCACAATGCGCTTCAGACCGGGATAACATGAAATTTATTGTGCGGTTCGTCCATAAAGCTACACTTACATTGTAAGCATCAATCACTCAGCCACCCGCTGTGTTCAGTATATCCGCCCACCTCTTCCCACCATTCGCTTTCAGCCAGCAGCTCCCGAAGGAGAAAGGCTGCCGTACTCCTGGCATCGCGCCAGTCATTTTAAGGACGCTTATTGGTCCTCCAAAAAAACATGAAAACCCGGGCATTATCATCAATCAATAAAATCCCCACAGTGTCGTCAGTCAGAGGCTTCTTTAGATACGCTGTAGCACAGTTTGCTACAGGAGATCCTGCCTAACCACAGCAATAGAACGGTGTCGTCAGTCAGAGGCTTCTTCAGATACGCTGCAGCACAGCTTGCTACAGGAGATCCTTCCTAACCACAGTCATCAGTCTTTAAAACAACTCTGGAAACTTGGATGATATGAGTAATTTCCCTTTGGTATTAATAATGTATTTCTGAATTGAATCTCAACTATTGAAACAGCGCGTGGAATTGGTTGTGAGTGACGTAATGTGACGTTTCAAATAAGCGTTTAGGTCCAGCGGTGTTTTATACTCTTTTTATTATACCTGCAGCTTGCGTCAAGAAAACCCTAAGTTGTGATTTATATGCAAAATATTTACTTACATTATGTTAAAAATGTGCTCAATTAAATCAAAAAGTTTTGTATTTACGCTGTTTTTCTTGTTTTTAGTAAGCCGAGTGAGCAGCCTATATTTATTTTACAGTGGGAAAATAAATATAGCCAATCTTTTTAATTAAGGTCCATGCAGCTCAGACGGAAAGTAAATATGTGAAGATAAAACTAAGCTGAGAAGCGGCGTCTAAGTTTCCCGTATGTCTACAATGAACAATATGTTCAGCCATCAGTTTATTAGGAAACAGCATTTACTTTAGGAAATTATTGCATGTTTACAACAAGCACACCATGTAATCTGCTATAGCTGCTCCAACTGAACAAGTCCCTCTCGTAAAGAAATTGATAAAAAAAAAATTTAAAAAATCAACATGCTGAACTGTGCTCCTCTCTTACCCAGCAAACCTCAGTCATCTGATGCACCAGCTGCTGAAATCTCTGTTTCTGAGACTCGATTTCGATGAAATGTTGCAGCTGAGGGTCCGCTGAAGCTCCTTGGCCGTCCATGTCGGCTAAAAAACGTCGGAGTTCCGATATTTATTTTAATTATAAACGCGGGGAGGCTGTTTTTTGCTGACCTTCACGTGTGGAAATGAACAACCGGAAGCCGGATGTCGTTCAGCCAATCACGAAGCGCGTTTTTGTAACAGAAGGTCACGTGTACGTAGCTTCATGAAGCCCTATAAGTATTTTATAAAATTTACTTTAAAAACAATTATATTATATTATATTATATTATATTATACTATATTATACTATATTATATTATATTATATTATATTATATTATATTATATTATATGTAAAGACGTTCAGCACGTTTTTATCACAGTCTTTCTTAGACTGAAATTGCAACCACAGGTGGATAGTAATTTGCTACATTTGCTTGAGTAAAATTTTTGAAAACAAGAGTAGTTTTAATGCATTGTTTTTTACTTTCACTTTACTCTCTCCTAACAGGGTAAAGTAGAACACAGTGTTAATACTAACTTAATGCTGTAAGTATTAATTTCATATGTTCTATTTTGAAATAAATTGATTTAGAAAGTGTTTCTGGCTTTTATTTTTTTGTGATTTTGTAATTACGTTATTCATTTCTATAAAATTTATATTTTCTGTTTGTCTGATGACATTATTTTATATTACATGAGATGTTATGATCAGTTACTCAGTAATTGGGTAGCTTTTTACAGAATATTGTTTTACTCTTTCTTGAGTAATTCCTTGGACAGCTACCTTTTACCTTTACATCAGTAAAGATATTCAAAGTAGTGCTGCTCTTATTGAATTACAATTTTTGGTGACTGTCCACCTATGACTGTTTAATGTTTTTTTTGTTCTCCACACCTATCCACTCATCCTTCTAAAAACAAGCTTTTATGAAATGTAAGGTGGCCTTCCTGTATACATCAGACCTGCTTTACATGTATTTATATGTTTACGTTCACCTAACTTGTACATTGCATGAATTTTTCAAAATCTAAGTGAGATAATTACTTATATCTTACAAGCTACATTATAGATTAATGCATAGAATACTGAACATATTAGTGCTGTTAAAATGAGGGGGACTTGATATATATATATAAACTCTGTCTTGGTTTAAGAAACATAAAGTATGTATTAATTATACTATTTATTGTATAGTATTTGAATGTTTATGCTTTTTGTGGTATTTTATTAGCTTTGTTGGAGGAAAGCAATGGATGGATAAAGGAGGAATGTTTTTTAAGATCAGTAATGCTTCCAGATATTTTTCTATGCTTTTTTTTTGTTTTTAAATGCCATCTGCTTTGTTTAAAAATGCTTGTGCAAATAGATTGAATATAAGCTGAAAATTGCTGATATTTGCATTTCATACATTTGCAAGCCCTTCTTACTTGGTGTTTATTGTGCAACACATATTAGCTTACAATGCTTATTTTCACATACAATGATTTCACAGAGTACAAGAAACAAAAATATCATGTTTTAATTGAGCAACCTTCAGTATAATATAAAAAAATCTAAATATTATTCATAGAACTGCATTTTTATTAATGTGATGTGAAAGCTAGTGACTAAAAGTGACATTTGCATTAAACCTATTCACATTCTAGTTAAGCCTTAAAATGCTGCTCACTCTCACATTGAAGGTTTCAATTGTATTAACGATGCTTTGTCTTCAGGGATCCATGAGGAGCTTTTCTCTGGGGATCAGAGAGTTTTTTTTGTGTTACATAAATTATTCTCAGGTCTATTGGAGTTCATACAGCAAATCCTGAACAGTCAGTGCCAGCTCCTGAAAGGTGGGTCTCTCATCTGCTTTCTGTAAAACAAAGGCAAATATTGATTGTTAACCTTTTTCATTTCAGTATTTTCTGAGGCTCAGAGTGTGAGAGGAAAAGAGCTTACATCAGACCAACAGCTTGTCATGATGCTGTAAATCTTCTCATTGGCCAGCTGTGGACGGAAAAGGCGCAGGCCTCGGGACACCTGTTCCACTATTTCTGTGTTGTTGAGGCGTTCATATGGAAGCTTCCCCAGAGTGTACACCTCCCACATTAAAACGCCTGATAAAGAACAAACAAAGAAATGTTTAAAGAGTTGAAACCATTCAGAAACGATGCTTTACAAAAGTCTTGAGTCATTATCATTTGTCACCTCTTTCTAGGCTTTCTGAATGCCCACTAAAGTTTGTTGTCTGCTTAGTACCTGACTGTTTTCAGACATTTTTTTTGTCTGTGGTTGTAAAGTTACTTAATTCAGATGGAAAACTAGCATATTGGCCTCAATGTTTTATGTTTAAACACTGCACCAGATACCGTCATAATCAGACACAAAGTCCGTAGATAAAGTTTGCAAAATTTATAAACAGATAATAAAGTTCACCTTTAAAGTTTAAAACTACCATCCTAGTAATTTCACTGGCAGTCAATAAGAAGAAATAAACAGCTGCGACTTCTCACCGTAGGCCCAGATGTCAGACTTGCTGCTGAATTTGCAGTAAAGCAGAACTTCTGGAGGTGACCAGCGAACTGGGAACTTTGAGCCTGCTGAGCTTGTGTACTCATCATCCAAAACATATCTAGGGGCATGGGAAAGGATTTTTAACACCACGTTGTACACTCACATTTTTATTTTTTTCATTTTGTTACACATTAATCGTTTTACCTTGACAGACCAAAGTCAGTCACTTTGACTGTGCCATTAGCATCTACTAGACAGTTCCTGGCAGCCTAAAGATAAAGCAAACAACACATTGTGGATCAAGCATAATCATTAAACTTCTAGCCTTATCATGTAATACCAAACCACAGGTTATCCTGTCCCTAATTGGAATTGATTGAATTTTTTTGCTACTGTTTATTAATAGACCGTCCTTGTTGCTCACCAGGTCTCTGTGGATGTACTGCTGTACTTCAAGATAGGCCATGCCCTCTGATACGTCTTTACACATCTCAAGAAGCTGGACGGTTGTTGGGTGCTGCTTCAGGCCTTCTTTTAGGTATGTCAGAAGACAGCCATTTGCAAGGAACTCAGTCACAATATAAATAGGTCTTTGTTTGGTGCAGACGCCATACAGCTGCACCAAATTCTCATGGCAAAGCTTCCTTGTTTGAGCAAAATTAGAAGAAAGTTAAGGTTTTTTTTTTTGTCAAAGCATTTATGGGGTATAGCTTTCCTCATTTGACACATAACTTCTGTAGACTTACATCATGATTTTGGCTTCTTCTATGAAATCATCCTCAGACATGGAGCCCTCTTTAATCATCTTAATGGCCACATCATGCTGGCCCTGCCACTTTCCATACTTCACCACTCCAAACTGGCCATTTCCCAGCTCTTTGATGAATGTTAGATCACGAGGGTCGATCTCCCAAACACCTGAAGAAAGTAAGATGCATTTCAGTGCTTGAAGCTTGGCAGCAAAAGCTAAGAAGTAAAATTGACAAGCTTTATTTTATCTCCCTTGCAGAGTTGTGTGAAAACAATGAGTCAGCTTGACCAAAAGATGTAAGATTAAACAGCTAATTGGTATAAAGACAGTAGCAATAACTCCATTTAAAATATTTTTATATTTTTGTCTTTTTATTTCAAGACAAACTAATACTGTAATATTAAACTCCCCAACATTTACTACCTTTAAATACATTAGCAGGTAGGTAAACTACTAAGAAACATAACTCAACAGCAAACTGAAACAAACAGCAGCAAAAAAACATCATATTTTAGTCATTAGTGGGGATGCTAACAATCATATTTCAATGTTTTGCTGTTACAGAGAACAGAAATAGAAGATACAATACCTGAAAATGAATTTAAACTTATTCAGATATGTTTTAGATAGCATTAACTTTGGAGAGGGTAGCTGACAACTAAAACATTTCAATGGTTTTTGATTTTAGCACTAATTATGTTTCTAATACACTGCCAAAAATTACTCCAGCACTGAGTGTCAATACTTCCAGTTTTTTGTGGCAACACACCTGAGTGAAAACATTTTGGTTCCAACTCAGAAAACAATTGGATTCTCTATTTTTTTTTTGATTTTTTTTTTTTGTGCTAACCAATGTTAGCAATTGGAGAATGTAACAATATATTTATCTCTGTGTTGTGTGTTCAAAATTGAATGGTACATGTTCACAAATGAGTCAGAAACTGTCAATTTAATGTTCCCTACTTTCTTTAGGTTTGCAGCCAGATTGGATATTAAATTTATAGTGTCTTGGTGAACTCAAGAATTTTGACCTCTTATTTTTCTGCCTGTGAACTTGGAAAATCCAAATTCTGAATAAAAAGTGGATACACTGTGAGGCAATTAGGACTTATCTTAAAAACAAACAAATTCTTCTGTAGAGAATAAATTAAGCAAATATGAATGATATAGAATGTTCCATTAAAGTTTGGACATCTACTGTTTTTTGGTTATTTCAGAATGCCCAGTTTGTCTTTGGCTTCAGTTTTTTAAGACAATCTTATACTTGAAACTGCACACAATGCAAGCCTTTAAGTGCAGCACAAAGAGAAGGAGGTTTAGTCCTGTCAAAAGTTTCTCATATCACATAGTGCCCCAGCGGCATCAGCCGTTTTCGCACAAGAACAATTTAGGAAACTCTATTATAAAGCTCCTAAATATGAGAGACTAAATTGTGTCTTATAAAAGGGCTTCAGAAGTGGTTATCTTTATTTTTAGAGTACAGAGCTGAGTTAGTTTCAACACTTTTAAATTAGAAAAAAATGTGTTGTCATACCTTCAGCTTTAAAACATTAATTAGGGGAACTGCTATGTTTTGATAGAGAACAATGAATGCCTTGCCAGTCATGCGAGGTGAATTACTTGAAAGTTTAACTGATTCAAATTCAAATATGCTCTTACTGTAACCCAGTCCTGCTGTGGATGGAGGTCCTGCCCGATTGGATACAATGTGCTTCAGCCTGCTGACCATACCTGGTGATTGGAAAAAAACAAAACCACATTGGCAAGTTAAAAAGAGGTGCATATAAGTATGCCTAAAGTCTGCTGATTTTCCTGTATAGCTTATTTTGAATCAGCATTTTTTATTTTCTGTATCTTATGACTAAGAAACCATCCCCATTATAGGACCTGAAGACAGCTTTACGTTGGCTGTGACCTATATAAATAAATTAAACTGATATAAAGAGAGTCTTTTTCAGCTAAAAAGCATAACATCATGCTATGTATGTCAGTATCTAGTAAGAGTAACAAGCTTTAGCAAATTAAACCTGCAGCTGCACCTAGAGAGACTGTGGAACCGAGTTATCGAGGTAAACAAATATGTTTGTATGAACATGCAGAATCGTAGGAGAGACATGATTTATGGTCATGTAAGCGTCCTGATTCTGCTGCCCAGTTCTAGTCTCAGTAATACTGATTGTATTTTAGATTTATAGCAAAAATGTATAGTAAATTTAAAACTTATTTATAATTTCTGCAATTATTCTTTTACTGGTATACAACATCTTGAACTACATTAATATATAATGCTGCCAAAACTGATGGTTTTCTTGTCAAATAATTTTAAGAAAAAAATTAATTTTATGTGTAAATAACCCATCTAGAGCTGCACAGTGGCACAGTTGGTAGCACTGTTGCCTTGCAGCAAGAAGGTTCTGGGTTCGATTCCGGGCCCGGGGTCTTTCTGCACGGAGTTTGCATGTTCTCCCTGTGCATGCGTGGGTGAGTGTGTGTGTGTGCATGGTTGTTTGTCCTGTTTGTCTCTATGTTGCCCTGCGACAGACTGGCGACCTGTCCAGGGTGAACCCTGCCTCTCGCCCGGAACGCAGCTGGAGAGGCACCAGCACCTCCCGACCCCATTAGGGACAAGGGTGCACAGAAAATGGATGGATGGATGGATGGATGGATGGATGGATGGATGGAATAACCCATCTAATGAGATTTGAAGTGGTATGAAAAAAACACAACCTCACATATGCTGTTGATCTACTTTTTTAGATTCAAGTACACCCTGTCAAATAAGATCTGACGAAATAATGTCACAGTAAGACATTATATGACCTTGAGCCTTTCTACAGAAGAAAAATAAAAATAAGAAATGTAATAAAATTAACAAGAATTAAATTTAGAGATGCATAAAACTACTACATGTTTGATTCTCAAGACAGATGGAAATGGGCGTCGCATTTCTCATCAAATGTTTGGAGGCAAGTGAACCAAACCAGTTCTAGAATTATTTCTGTCAAAACACTGTAGAATTGGCCAATTTTCTCCTTATTGACTTCATAATTGTAGGTTAGTGGGTCAAATACTAAAAAAATCTTGATTGTCTAATTTCTAGACAATCCTGCAAATTTTGTTTATAGATAAACCAACCAAGACCATATGTGGTTGCACGTTGTTGGAGTTATGGCATTAAACTCATGCCTTGTGTTGCGTATATGAGGAATGTCTTGTAATTTCTCCATTTGCTTTTAGAATCAAAACTGCTACCACGTTCAGATTTTTGCTGCACATTTTAAAAACTATGATTGTTTGATTGTAATGAGTGAAAATCAGTACCAACAGGTAAGGCCACAAAAAAAACCCAAACTTAAAATTAATCAGGAAAATCTTAATATTTTTATATATATATAT
>CAEFZX010012557.1:0-21396 GCA_903066825.1 Alfaro cultratus | reverse complement strand
AAAAAAAAATATATATATATATATATATATATATATATATATATATATATATATATATATATATATATTTTTTTTTTTTTTCCAAGTGAATCTGGAAACATACCTAAAATTATACAGGTACACCAATAGAATTAATAAGTTTTAATGTTGCAGATTGGTTTTTTTTTACAATCTGGTGTTGTGAAATTGCCTACCGTAAATTTACAAAAGCCTATCATGTTAGAATGGATCTGAGTATTTTTTGGTCTATGTATTTATTTAAACAATAAAATAAAACTACTAACCTCTTAAAAGTTATTTTGTTATTTTATTGGACAAAATGCCACTTACATCCAAAATATATATTAATAATGATTTCCAAACATGTATGTTAGTGTCCAGAAACTAAACACTAATACAGAATCTTGACAACAGAGGATTTTACGCTACAATAACTCAGATTGTTCACTTAAAATAATGTTTCCAATTAAAGTTTGAGTGAATGTCAGTCATAGACAGTCACAGTCTTTTAAATGTTTCATTTGTTGCATGAAAACTGCATGCAGATAAGACAGGAAAGATGATAATTTACTTATTTTCTGTTATTCTGTTTAACCGCTACACTATAAAAATGAAATTTGGAGATTTAAAAAAAGAAAAAATGGTAGCCAAAAAAATTATTGGTAATTTGTGAATACAATGTTCAGCAATGGCTCGTTTTGATCAACATTTTTGTAATATAATTTGTTTCAACATTTTGATTTGCATTGGTCTATTAAGGCATTATTCTCAATCAAAGGATACCAAACTGGTGCATTTATACAGGTTGGATTGTAAATATAATTCAACGTATATATACCGAGTATAGTATTTAATAGAAGTAAAGACACATTAAAGACCTTAAGAAAGGTTGTGAGTTAAATGACGCTTATTGGCAAGCATAGCGTCTTAATCCTGCATCAATCGTTTCTACCATATCTGTGGTTGTTGAAGCTTACATGTCACTTTTATCGCCTTTAATTCAAAAACACTTCATCAATCCCAAAGAGGAATTAAAAGCATCTTCTATTTGTTAGTCTTTGAATTGACTGAAGCAACGCGTTATGATTTCTTGAGTATCTTAATATCTTAATCTCACACCAATTCTTAGTTTGTGTTTCTTTTTTAACATAAGATGACAATTCAGAAACTATATCATAAATAACATAATTTCTAATCGTAAATATTGATAAAAATCTACCCTCCAAAAAGATTTTATTGGTTAAAATCTAACAAATCCTTAATTAAAGTGTGTGTGACTGTAGTTTTTATGTAAGTAAAGGCAATTTGACATTTGACCACAGAATTACAGATATCAGTCTAATGTAACTGTTTAAATAGTGACCTTCTGCAGAGTTTATGCCTGATTAAACAACAGACAGATCTTATGGTTCATGAACAACTACAGGCCACTGAGCCATGGATCCTTCCCCTCCAAACACTGCTTTTTTTGGTGTTCCGAATGACTGAGTTGTGGATGAGATTGGACCTTTACAAGGAGGTGGTAGAGCTGTCTGGAGCATGTGTGCTCACTGGGCTCTGACAGCCGTGCTCTGTTGCAAATCTATTAATCATACCCACAAGGAGGGCTGGTCTCTCTCACACCCGTTCTCTCTTTCTCTCTTGCCCTCCCTTTCCTTCTCTTGCTCACTCACTCATTCACTCACTTACTCACTCACTCAGTCTCAGTTTTCAGTTTATACAGAACAGAATCATTTACATAAAGTCCTTAAGGCAAATAACTGTTGGGGGCTCTAATTTATATCTGATCGAAAATTAGCCGTCATTATGCGCACCATTAGCTGCGTCTTTAATGTGCTTCTAAGCACCATTTGTCAAGCAGCTTGTTAATATCCTTCAAGTCTTTAAAGTTGAGAGCTCATTAAAGACTGCTGTGCCTGCTCTTGATGCTATTTTATAAGATTCAGAGGGAAGGGATGGAACATTGCATAGATTTTTGTATTTATATTTTCAAGAAATAATTGTGTGCACAGATCTATTGTGCTTTCTAGATAAATACAAACAAAAAAAGTCAATAATGCATTCTTAATTATGAACAAAGAATACATTTTGTTCCACGCTGCATCACCATTTCTTTTTTCCTTTGGACAGCCACTGTATTGTGAAAATGAGTAGTTTTGAATTTCACTTCCCTGTGAAAGCAGATGAACTCTTGTATATCCACTCACAGACTGTCTAATGCTTTATTGTCCACAGCCCATAAAATAAGAGACTCCCAGGCCCAATCTTTGCCTGGGCGTAATGGGAGTTATGCTGCTTATTATTGGTTTAAACTCCAGTGTCCTTAGCCCCCTTTTTTCTGCAGTGTACCAGATTCCTCCAGGCTAAAGCAATAAAGAGAGTAATTAGAATGCTAAAGACAGATGTAAATAAAGAGAATGAGACAGTGGTGAGGGATGAGGCGTCGAGGTCACACACTCTCATCAAAAACCCAGTTGGTAGCAAATGACACAACGTTCTATGCCAGTGGCCCGGGGGCTACGGCTGCGAACCAGAGGACATAATGGACTGAATTATGGCCTCAACGGCAATGCATCTCACAGCACCATTGAGGACAGACAACACACACAATCCCAATCCTCAAACAGAGAATTACATGTTTCGACTCAAACTGTCGGAAAACATTGCATAATATATTCAAATACAAGCGTAGCGCATACAAAATTAGACAATATGCTATTATCAAGCCCATATTTAATTTGATTCATTGAGGAGATGAATCTTAGTGAATTTGTAGCTTATGCTGAGTAATGAAAATATTTAAAAATACTATATCAAAATATTATTTTGAGATACTGGCTATTTTCTAAAAAGAAATTCAGAAGAATAAAATCAAAAGAGTCAAATAACTCTCTTCAAAACTGCTGTAAGTGCAATAATCTGTCTATATATCTATCTTGACTCTTAGGGAATGAGATCCTGAAGATCTGAGATGTTTCCAACATCATGATGTTGGAAAATGAAGGGTGTAGTGAGGTAGAATCAACAAATCACTTTTATAGAACCTGTATGACAACATGAAGTAGGTTAAAATGATCAGAAAGCAAAACAAAAACTACAAAGAATCCAAATAAAAGATGAGAAACAGAGTCACTGACATCTATTAGAAAAGGGTTGCACAGATTTGTCCAACGCTTTGGGAGTTCAGAAAACCACGATGAGAGCCATATCCAATTGTGACAAAAGATGAAACGGTGGTGAACCTTCCAGGCAGGGGTTGGTTACCAAACGTAGGAGGTGAACAAATAACCCAGAGCAAAATCTAAAGCAATGCACAGCTTACTTCCTGCAGTTAAGGTCAGTGTTGATGATTTAATAATAACAAAGAGACTGGGGAGAAGAAGCATCCATGGGAGAGTTTCAAGGCCAAAATTGATGCTGATCAAGAATAATAATAGCCTCACATAACCCACACAAAACTACATGATGATCATCAAGATTTTTGGAAGAGATCTGTGGACTGATGTGACAAAAGTCAAACTTTCTCTCATGATACCTTGAAAAAAAATAAATAAATAATAGCGTAAAAGCTGTTAGTTTTTACGCTAACAGCTTTTGCCACATGGCAGTGGTAGTGTGAAAGTCTTGACCTACAGCAACAATCTACGTTTCCATTACAAATGTACACAAAATTTTGTCAATTTTCTGCTAAATTTGAAAAAACAAAACACAATTAAAATCACACGTGAATAAGTTATACATGCAATAAATACCAAAAAATACTTCACTTTCATCTTCAAACTACTTTCTGTTGTGTTTTTCTTCATTGTTGAACCAGTGGCAAGATCTAGTTGTTGATCATGTGACTTGTGATGAGAAAAAAGTGTTTCCATTGCAGTTCTGCAAAATAAAACAAATTTTGATACAGCCAAAAAAAAAAAAAACTCATACTACAGCTAAAGCTTTTTATTTAAAAATGAAAGTTGAAATTGCATAGATAGATGGTCAATGGAAACACAGATACTGATGGAACTGCTCTTGAAGGAGCATGTCCATCTGACAGTTTGTGACCTTAAGAGCAAGCCCACTAGGGTTACGCATTAAGAAAATTGGTGGCCTAGTCAAAGTCTGGACTTAAATTCGATTTAAATGATGTTGGGTGACCTTAAGCAGTGTGCTCATAGTTAAAACTCCTCCAATATGAATAAGAATCGGAGGGGTTTTAAAAAATATAACCAGAAAGTGAGGATATTAAAAATGGGATCCAGATTGTTAATCTATTCCATAAAATCCGATGGCTTTTGCTCGTTGTCTTCCTGTAATCATTTGCCTCATATGTTACAATCTTTTCCAGTTCCACATTTATGACTTTGTGTGTAATAAACCGACAATTATAATACTCTGGGCAGCCAGCTACAGACATTTGGCAGCAATCATGCTGCAAATGAGCCATCAGATAACTTCCAACGAGACACTCTTTTTAAAGGATTGGAAGTCACACGGTTCATTTATGGTGACGGTTTTCTACACATTTTTTCCTTTTACATCAGTGAAACAAACTGCAGAATGCCAAACAATATCTAAATTCTGCTACATCTGTAAGGAAGGTGTAACATATTCCCTCTTTATCATCAAACTACAATTTCCTACAGTGTGTCGGTTTCTGTGATAGAAACGAGAGACATATAGCTTTTTTATTGCTGAAAAGTTAGCAGCTTGCCATGCAAATACTCTGCAGGAAGTAATGTCTCAGCAAAGCGGCTTGATGCCACCCATTATATTAGATTACATTATGCTGTTGAAATGTGTGCTTCTGAGGTGCCTTTGCGAAAGGTTGATTACTGTGGATATATTTCACCTGCCGCTCTGGGCCATTATTGCTTGAGATAGGGACTTTAGTCAGAAGCTTGATGGAGCTTTCCGGAACTGGCATTGTTCCTAGTAAAACCATAGAGAGTGATTCAATGTGCGCATAAAGAAATGTTAACGATCATCAAAGACCTTTGTGTTGGATGGCTTTCCTTGCAGTAGGTCTGGCTTCCCTGAAAGATTCTGTTGGGTTTTTTTTGTTTTGTTTTTTTTATTTCTACCCACACTATCTAAAATATTTTTGAAATGTTCTGTAAAATGAACAAAAATGAAAAATACAAATTCAGCACCAAAACACAAAATATGTCCAAAATTGGTATTTTTTTCGGAAAAGCATGTATTCCACATGTGTGTGTTTTCTAATTTCAAATATTTACACAGAAATGCCTTCATATCGGAGCGGCAGTGCTATGAAATGTGGCAGCCAGACACAGTTTCTGACCTCTATATAGCAGAGTGGAAGGACCTCAACAGCTGTAAACAACACTGCAATCAGTGTCCCATCTGCTCCCATGTCCCACTTGTGTGGATGCCTTTTTGCCATTTCTTTCACTCTCTGCCAAGCGACTGCCTCAGGACATCTAACCCAGAGAAAAGAGCTCATTTACCCAAGAAGGAAAGAAGCAAACTAGATTTCTGAGTGTGTTTGCAGACAAGGTGGCAGAATTTAACAAAGTGCATTGAAATGTTTGTGCAAAAAATCTGCCAAAAACACTTCATACCGATATATTAAAAATATTGTTGTGAGCAGCTCTGTGAGTACAATGAAAATCCTGCATTGAGCCAGTAATCGAAATTTCTATTATGTGGTCATTTAACCCCCATTAGCCCTTGTTCATCCCAGTGGTGCTTCACAGGAATGATCTGAAGTGGAAACTTGAGCTCGGAAGGTAAGTGGCACCAAACTAAGTGGGACATTACAGTCCTACATGTTTTAGATGCTTTTCTCCTTAAATTCAACCAGTTCCAAAGTATAGGCCAATGGCTACTTTAAATTGATGATCCGAATCGCTCATCTTTGCATTACATTCAAATTAGTTTGAACTATCGATCTCCAAGTAATCAAGATCTGCAGAATATTAAGGATATGTTTCTCTTTCTCTGTGAGCCTGATGGACAATAATGTGCTGTAGTCGGTATTTCTATTAAACAAATAAACAAAAAGTGAGTGAAGGTTGGACTAATGCAACAAAAATGGACAATCTGGCGCTGCTTGAGAGTCCCGCTGGTCCTTTTAAACTGTCTCGAGGAGAGGATTGTTTAACAGTGACTGAGCGGTTCCACAGGAACACAGGAGTGGAGAATAGACGAGCAGAGGATACATATCTCCATCTCACCTTCTCTTTTTGTTCCACACCTTTAAAAGACTCATGAAGGGATTTTCATTTGTTCCAACACAGTTTTTAACAGCTACATTAAAGCCATAGTATCCAACTTTTATAAAAAATATATATATATGCCGAGACAGTATGAGAAGAGACAGATGTGAAAAGATCAAACCCATTCACCTCCTTCCAGTACTATTGTTGGCTGCACCTACCTATATCTATAAGCTCCTGGTGGAAAATAACCAATCATAGCCGATCACTCTCGTGTGTGTGCTGCTTAATGTGCTAATGGCGCAGAAATAAATTTTTATCCACTGTCGACGCTGGCCATGCTGACGGGCCTGAGCATTGAGAACAGGCTCTGCTTGGCGGAAGAAGCCGTAGGGTAGCAGAGGGCCAGGGGAGGATGTGAGCAGTGTGTACACAGGGATTATTGACAGCATTAGGACTCTCCTCCTGGCTCTGATTGCTTTGTTTTTTCCCTGACTGAGTGGGGCATTTCTGCAGTTCGCACTGGGAGCACTAGGAGAAGGCAGAGGAGATCAATCTTTTCACAGATTAACTGCGTCAGACTTTATTGTCAAATATGTAAAAAGAAAAACAACAAAACACATGTTTTATTATCATTATTATTTCTTTTTTTAATAAAATTTACATTTGCAATCCAAACTCAATCACTTTTCACCTTTGGAAATCGTTTTTGTTTTAGAATTTTATGTATGTGTATATGTATGTAACCTTTATTTAACCATCTCATTATGTCTCTTTTTAAAATTTGTTGCAGCACAAACAAACATGTTTGCTGCACAACACAAACAGTTTCATTTAATTTGAATTAGGTGAAGGAAGGGGGCAACTTCACTCAGATCTTAAACTTCATAACTGCACTTCCAAGATTGAGATTATATGCAGATGTGCACAAATTGCCACAAACCTTTATAACTATACAACTCAAAAGTATCTGGTAGAAGATGGTGAAAAATTAAAGTTGCATTTTTTACTCCACTGAACTGTTGCTGCTGTGCCTCAGTCAATGGCTAAATATATCTTTCTAAAAGTAAATTTTAGCACCTTTCCAGGAGTCTGCGCAGGCAAAATTTGTATTCATCATAGAAAACTCGTAAACAAAGATGCCTCCTTCCAGATTTCTGTGGGTTATGTGATCTGAGTGGAGAGTCAGCATCACTTAAACTCCTTTGGGTGGGATTGTGGAAATACAGGAATTTGATTGGAGCATTTTCCCTTCAAGAGGGTCCTCTAGAAGCCCAATATGTTATTGCCCTTACTCATTTACTTTATCAGTGCGCTGCTGGAATATACATAATTCAGACAACCAGGGGATGTCTTTGGGCTCCGAACCACCTGCTGGCTTTTATTAGCTAATTAGTGGTGATTTATCAGAGCTGCTAATTTGAGTGGAGCTGCTTGCCTTCAGGACTCTCAGAACACTGTATGAATTCTGATGGTAATTATGCTTATTTGATGGGCAGTTTGCTAAAACAAAAAGTTCTGTCTTTTATGCCCCAAAGGGATGAAATTCCTGCTCTTATGAAATATGACCTTGTGTGATTTCTTTCTTGTCTGTCTCATTAGGTCTTCCACACATTTCATTTTAATACCTAAATTCAGACCAGCTTACATTTATACCTTTAGATGTCTGTCCTTGGGAAGGTCTTTTAGGTTGTTCTTATATTCCAGGTTATTGTCAAGTGGAGCATAATTTCCCCTAATATTAAGCTTGCAATTGTTTTCACCTCAAAGCATCACTTTCAAACATGAAGGTAATGTCTGTCCTGTTGACAAAACAGACATTTAGATGTGGAGATAATTCTGACAACGCTGTCCTCAATGATTTATTTTCTTTAAGGAGACGTTTTCTGATTTTGAATCAACAATATTTGCTGTTTAACTTGCTTTTTCTTTTTTGTACCCATTCTCTTTTGGAGACAGGAACACCAAAACTTTTCCATCAATGTGAAATCTGTTCGTTACTATTTATCATCAGTTTTGATTTTTTTTCAACATTTGAATTATGTTTATTTTTATTATTTTAGGTATTTCTACATCCACCCATCATGGATTTTCTATGTATGCTCAATTCTTGCAGGGTCAAATTTATGCTCCATCTGAGTAACATCAGAGGCTTTTTTAATTGTTTTACTGGATTCACTTTATTATTGTACAGTTTTTCTTCATCAGTTGCAAACTTTTGTTAAGACTTGCTGTTTTCTAAGTAAATTCAGGGATAAATTTATCCTAACATTGAAATGAAAGAGAGAATAAGAGCATGACCTACAATTGTTTTATATATGAAATGCTGACTCAGAAGTAATAGAAATATATTAAAGCTTTACTTTGCATAAATCTGGTTCATTTTTCATAAAATCACTCTCTGCCAAGACATCATTCTAAATCTTCCTAACTTTCTACATTTGATGTAGTTTGAGAATTATTATTATCTTGCACTGGTTTACATCAGGGGTCTGTAACCTCAGTTCTTAAATGCCATGAATCAAAAGGCTGAATTGCCTCCTTGGCACATCAGTAAGTTCTGTAAAGGCATTAATCATTCATTTAATTCCGGTTTGTTGGAGCAGGGATGAATGTAAAAGTTGCAGGACAGTGGCACTCGAGGACTGAAGTTGCAGACTCCTAGTTTATGTGATATTTTCTTTCTAAGAACAGAGGCATCATGTTTGAGAAGCACAAGCTTCTCAAACATGAGAAGTTCCTCTGTGCATAAATGTGCTTCTCTTTGCACATTTACAAAAAGCAAACTTCATGGTTAAAAAAGATCAGATTATTGATCTGCATCAAACAAGCAAAACTAATTAAGGAAACTGCTCAAACCTCTGAGATATGGGACAAAATGGTCAATGTAAGATCAAATTTCAAATGGTAGAAATGAATTCTTATCTGTTATGACAAAATGTGACACTAAGAAAACAAATGTTGGAAGTGAATACACAATCAGCAGCAGAGCTTTAAGGGCAAAGTGTGGTTTGAGGAGAAAAACTGTGATTTTAAACACTCAATGTGAACAGAGGAAATGAGACAAAACCTTTCACTAACATCTGGAAAATCAACTTGAGTACTTTAAAAAGAATCTCCCAGTTTAAAATGAACATGTAGATTAAACTCAGTAACTAATTTTTGTTAATGTTTTCTATAACACTCTTGCAAATGGGAGTTTTTATTGTACCTTCATTTTAATTTACGGATTGCGGTGAATACTGCAAAAAATGTTCTTTTCCCTGTGTTTAATTTTAAAATACAGACACAGTAAATTAAAATATGCATTACCTATAATCTGACTTGTCTGTCAGATTATATCTTTTGAACATACTTTTCTAAGACCATGTTTTTGTAAAAATGTTTTGCTTTTATTTCCCTGAAGTAATATTGTAATTGTAAATGTCTTTTCATAGCTATACATTTAAAATGATCTCAATCAGAAAGAAAGGCTTGCAAACATCAGTTTGTGCATAATTAATCTATGTCATAATACTCTAAATGTATTAGATATAACTGTAGAAAGCAGTCCTGTCCCACCAAAATCTGGTATATTTACAATAAAGCAGTTTTCAGTGATCATTCTGAACTTCTGTGGGATGCAAGTGAAAATAAAAGGATCAATGTATTGTTTTGATATCATCATACGTGAAAGAGATGACAGGCTGGAGAGGGTGCCGATCTCCAGTCCTGAAGATCTACTTTTCGATTCATCCCTGGTGCAACATTCCTGAATCAAATGAACAGTTTGTTGCCAGGTCTCTGCAGAGCTGGATGGCATGGTGATAAGAAAATTCAGTCATTCATTCAGGTGTGTTGGAGAAGGGATACATCCTGGAACCACAGTTGGGTATTCTTTACAAGTCATATTCTAATCCTTCTTTTCACTTCCTCATTGGATGTCAAAATGTCCCCTTTTTAAATGAGAGGTTTGTCTATATGCAAGTATGCAACTAAATCTTCTGCAGGATATTTGATAATCAAGAGCACTGATTCAAAAAATATCTTAAGTGCTTCTGTTGCTAAGTATGAAACAGGTTTAAGTGAAACAATCTTATTATTTCCAACCATATATGGATAAAACCAACACATGATCCAAGGTGAGCATTTCTTTTAAAGGCATTAAATCACCTCAGAAGGTAAAACATTTGTCAAGAGCTCCACACATGCACAAAGACTCTAGGTGTGAGGCATCATGTGATCAATTGATCTTTTCTGTCCTCTGCATGCACATCCTTGGGGAAATCCTGTAGACTTTTTCCCTCTCTCTCTCTCAAAGCAAGTTAAATCCCAACAGGCAGACAAAGGAAAACACTGCTTGTCTGAAATTAGAATGCAGCATGAGAAGAAAACAAGCTGGAGTTCTAAGACATCTGCCAGCAGACACCTTTTCCTTCGCTTTTTCATCCTAAAATCAGAGAAAAATTCAAAACAGCAGGTAAATGGTAATATCACACAAGCAAGCAACTGCGCCTCCAGCAACATGCTCTTCTGAAAGAGTTCGCATTGCAAGGTGCTGCGGCTCTCTCTGCACACATTGAAGGACTGAAGTGTTTGCTCAGAGGGAATTATGAACACTTTAATGTAGACAATCAGAAAAAAAAAATCTAAAAAAACATGAGTTTTTAAGATATTTCTAAAAGTAACTGAAGCATGTGTCCCTCATTGTATTTTAGCGGCATCTGTTAGATCTACGTGTGCTGCTGCAACGATAAACAACACAATCAATTTGAACATAAAAATGACGTTTGAAAAGTAATTATTCTATTGGGAACTCAGTAGGACTCAATCCTTTCCTCTCTATTGAAAGACTCTTACAGATATCCACACTCTAAGAATTCAGATTTGATTTGATTGAGGGAAAGGATATAACTACCTCTGTGCCCCAAAATACCACCATTTCATCCTTCTACTCAAAATGCTCCGGGGAGTTGGAAGCACTTAGAAGGAGTTGTAGGAATAAGTTCACTTTGCTGAATTAATGTTGCAATTCTTCATCAGGAGAGCCTTGGCATTACCTTGAACTGGGCTGGTTTTATGCAAAATGGTTTCAAGCCTAGTTTTTTTTAATGATGGTCCTAATTTGTTGGCACACTTTAAATTATTCATCTCTTTTATATTCATGTAGTTATTACGTGTCATAGCTGTGTATCTATGGGGTGAAATTTAATAGCATCTGCTGGACCTTAGGAAAGAAGCCAGTGCAGAAATGTTATTAAATATTGATAATTAGCTAAATATTTGCCTTGGCACCTGCTTTGAGCCACTGTGCTAATTGGCAGTGGAGCCACTGGAGTGGTCACTGAGGCACACAGTGAGATGTTCACATAGAAATTTAACACAAACAAGAATTGAGACGTCTAGAGAATTGGATTGGTGGCGGCTGACATCTGAATTTGTTCTCATTTTGATATAAAAATATGCTGAGCTCTACTACAAAGAGTCTTTTAAATAAAATTTACTCAAAATGTACACACACAATATATCAAGCAACAGATTAACACCTGGTGGAGAAACAATTTAAGTAAATTGAGGATGAATGTTGGAATAATAAACAAGCCACTATAAACTTTATCCATAATTGTTCAATGCAGCTCAATCAGATTGAGCTTTAGTCTAGATTAAAGAAGTTCAATACCATTAAAACTCAGATGCAGATGATAAAAAGACATCTGGGATATAAAGTCAAGAAAATCATCAAAATTGCATCCATATTTACCTCCTTTGTCCTGAAGAGAGAATTACCTCAAAGCAAGAAGAAATCTAGTGAAGAAGCAGAACCAAGCTCAGAAACTAAAAATTTAATCTTTAGTATAGGAAAGAACAAGATTGAAATAATTGTCCTTAATCACATTGACAAAAACCTCTGTTAAATACAGAGGTATTTGTCAAAATGCTATATTTAGAAGTTAACTTAAATAGATTTAAAGGGCCAATATTATGTGTTTTCCAGGCACTTAATGCCATTTTATAGCATAATAAAGTAACTGTGTTACCTTCAGTTATGAAAATGGTATATAAGTCAAATATGACTTAAAAAATGTTTGACTTTGTAATTTAACACCTTGAAATTGGGCTTCTGTCTCTTTAAGAAAGTCTTACCTTTCCTGAAACTCTGCTTTCAGGAAGTCATCACAACATGGTTCCTCTATTAACCCTTTAACAACATTTTTACAAGCTTTTCACTGAGAAGTAGTTCATATAATGAGCTCAGAAAACGAGGAGTTGCATCAGGTATTTGCTAATTTCTGCTGGCTAGTCTGAAGGAGCTGAGTGGGGGAGTTACAGTGAGAGATGATCTGTGAGGCAGAAGCTTGGAAGCTTGAAAACTCCAGCTTGAAGGAGCAGGGGCTACGCCTCGAAGGCGGGGCTAAGTCCACCCAGGCATTTTGCACAGAAGAAGATTAAAGGATTGTCAAACATGCATGACAGAATCAAGGCAGCACTCCAGGTATGTTTTTGATGAGGGAATGGCATTATAATATGATGTAAAGCTCAAAAAAGTCAGTTTTACATAATTCTGCCCCTTTAAGAAACATTTGTCTTTTAGAGACAAATGAAACATGTGTCTTTTAAAGGGGAAGCCCCTGCATCCTCACCTAGTAAAATGATATTTTCAAATCAAAATGTGTTAAGACGAATCTTTCAGGGACAGATTTTAGTGGGTTAATTTGTTACTATTAAAATATAATCACAAGCAACAATTTAAAAACTATTTATTTCTGATTAATTCTGATTATAAAGTGAAACAAAAAAAATAAAGAGAAAAAATGTCTCTGTTTCAGCTTTAAAACAAAATCTGCAACGCTGCATCAAAGCTCTGCATGGAGGCCTCCACCAAATTCAATTAGACATAATGCTGCAGTGCAATCTATTCATTTGAGGCACCCGGTGAAGCAGCCAGTGGGAGTGTATTGATTGGAGTGTGTCATGTGTGGAGGCGAGAGAGGGGAGGCCGACGTTTTTTGCTTAATGGACCAGAATAAAACAGGCGGGAATGGGCTTCAATTAAGGAACACTGACAAAAATGACTGGTTCCCACTCATGAGGACATGCTGGTACCTCCACATTTTTCAACACAGATCCCCTACATACATACATACACATGCAAGGCCACAAGCAATGTATTGGAATAGACGAGACACAATATGCTCTCCTTCAGACCTACACACCCACCCTAACGCACACACACTGAGACGCACAGTAGGAGGGCCAGGGAAAATGCAGCGGGGTGATGAAGAAAAGGATAAAAAAAAAAAAAGAGAGCAAGTGCTGAACTCACAGGGTCTCAGCTGCTGCTTGGTTGCTGCCTGCTCCTTGCAATGAGTTGCAATTGTCAGTTTATCTTATCTCAGGCTTTTCATCATTGCTCAGAGCCTGGTTGGAGGAAGCCACCTGAGAGTCTTAGGAATTTGTTGGCTGCAAGTCATTAGCAAGGATGGCTGAGCTACACTGGGACCGGTGATGTGAGGAGGGTTCTGCTGTGGAAATCCACCTTCTTTAAACCTTCAATGAGCCGGCTTGGGTTTCCTGTAGGCATAAGTTAAAGAGCAGGATGTGAAGTTATGCAGGTAAGAAAAAGAAGCAGGAACATGATCACTTCAGCTTGAGTTTCATCTAATCCATTAATTAATTTATTCCTGAATGCAAGAAATAAAAATACCCATAAAATCCTGAGCAGGCATATTGAGAACAATAAAATACACAGATCTAAAAAAGCCAGTAATTAAGTATAAGATTATACCTAAAAAAGGATCCCAGCATACTCAACAAGAACAGAAAGAGAAATGTTGTTTTGGATACTATTCCATCATTTCCTCATTTACTTTTAGTCTGGACTTAAAGAAATAGCTCATTTGAGGATCTCAAAGTAGAAGCCAAGTAGGCCTCTAAATGATTAAATTAAATATGGCCATTCCTGTCCTGCATCTTTTAGGTGTTATCTGCTGAAAAAATAAATTTCTGTTGAAAACTTAGATAAACTGGCAACTAACAGGCTTCTGTAGCACTAAATGGCTTGCTGAGAAGGTAATGCAGTCATTTGGATTAGACATAACATGTTTTAGATATGCAGAGAGACATCTAAGACATGCAGTGTAACCCAAGCATGAAGTAATAAATCACTTCCTCAAAATTCACAGCCCGATGGGACTGATGAAGCCACCCAAAACTGTTCCCAAATACCAGAATATCTGTTTTATTTTCATCCATCTCATTACAGTTTTGTAGTTGCCAAACAAATGCATTATAACTTTTTGGAAGAATACTTGACAGGTAGTACTGCTAATTAAATCATCGCCTACTATTAACGCCATTACTGTCCACATATTGTCCCTAATGAAATAAAATAATGCTATGTATACCACATTACAAGGAGTACTCAAGTCTAAAAGCATTAAAACAGCAAAGAGTCCTAAATCCACAGTTAATACCCAAGAAAATAACCAACCACCTTTAAAATAGCCATCTTTGTTTTTAAAACCAGACTTCTCCAACAGAAAGGAAAGCTCAGATTTGGGCCTGACATTGGATAGAATATTTGGGTCGAGGCTTTGGTTTTTTTATTTGCAGCTGCAGAATGTTTACAGGCTGCTGGAACACAGCCTGACTCCAATGATTTGTTTATCAGGTGTAAAGTACAAAGACTGAGGCAATTTCATGCCTCCTTAACAAGACGAGGAGGGATGCTGTCCACAGGACAGAAGGAAGGTTGCGAATAATTTTAGTCAGCGAGGAAATGTCACAGCTTAAAATTTATCCAAAATCACTTTCATTTAATATTCATTTAGAATATTCAGTGAGCTTCAGATGTATACATGACTCCTCATATGGTTAAAGTTATTTACCGTTGCCAAAAAACATGATGCACCTGTTATTTCAGGGTCGGTATATTTATTTTTTGATAGATTTTTGAGCAGCTAACTACAACTCTAAATATAATGTAAAATAAATGATAAACCTTTATGTTGCTCAGAGCACAAAGCTAGACTCAATAGATATGACAGTGGATGAGGCACACTGTCATCAATACCCGATGTTGAATTTTTTTCAATATTGGAACAAATATAGATATTAATATCAGATTGGTGCATCTTTAAAGATAAGACTGATAAAATAGATTATGACATCGTCCAGCATGCAAAAAACAAGGAAATACAAGAAAATCAAACAAACACTCACTCAGATTACAATACTTTCCAAAAAATATATCACAAGACTGAGGGAGCAGGGAATTTATTTTTTTGGGAACTAGCAGAATGGTTGGAATTAATTTTAGCAAATCTGTTGTGATGCAAAAACTTGGTGGCAATAACTGTATAAAATAATAAAGACTTTTAATTCAATGCCCTACCACCACCAACTGTAGGGAGACAGTAAAGAGTATTATTTCTATATTCTTCATGGTCTCAAAACCAGAGAACCCTTCTCCGTTTGGATCACTGAACATGTCATTTCTATTTTATTTCTAAACTGGTCAACAGGAAGCTCAGTGAAATGCTCGGACTTGCATGTTTGACCAGTGCATGCCAAGCAGTTGGTGTAATTTGTGGGTTTTTTTTATTACCAGCTCATCTTTGATGCCACACTCTTCTGGTCAAAGAGAGAACTGGTCTCAGTGGCTTCTTTTATGTCGACTTGAAAGAGAACAAGTCCTAGTGGAAGCATTATTAAATATGGATTCTGTTTGGGTCCCGCGTTGGCTGCTTCCTTTCTCCCACCGTCTCTCCGCCGGTGTCAGTGTCTTCATGTAGGAATCTGTGTAAGGGAATGTTTTTGTAATGTGAGGGCTCAGGAGTGGAGGGGAGCTTACCTTGGAAATGCTGTCTTATTAGCCAACAAACACGTACAGCAATGGTAACCTTGGCCACACAGAATGATTCTTTGGAATGGGTGAGGAGTAAAATGTGAAATTCCGGTGGGTGTCTCTGTGTGTGTTTAACCTTGTGAAAACACAGAGCCGTGAGTTTGATAGAGTTATTACACATCTGTGCTTCTGCCTTTTGTGCGGCTGAATCTATCATCAGAGGGAGAGCAGCCTGAGCTCAGCTTCTGCTGGGACTTTTCATCTCCTTCGTGGCCCAGGTCAGCCAATTGAGGCACGCGCTGTTTGGTTTTCATTACCCAAACACAAACTTTAAGGATGCCTTTCTGTTTTCTTAACAGAACATTGTTTACTCTAGGAATGATTAGAGTGGTAATATTTCTGCTGTGCCTTTGAGAAATGGCATTTTTGAAGCTGAGAAGGAACGTGTTGGCTTTTGTTCCAGCAGTATGCAGCAGGTTCATTGTGGTTATGAGCATTAAGAAAATAATTAGCAGAGCTCATGTTGTGTTTATTAAGTACAAGCTGCTCTACCCTGGTCCCTAGAGGACATATCTGTTTGTGATGCACAGGTCTTTGAAAAAGTTTTTAAGCACTACTAATATCTTTCTGCATTGCTTCCAAGCAGCCAGACATTTTTGAAATCCTTTAATGCTCTAAAAGAATCATCATCAGAGTAATAATTATCCTGATTTTTAAATTATGAAACATTTTCTGTTCATTTGTCAGGAGGTTCTGTCAAATGGACACAGCCTTCTGTATGTTCTTTCCTTGCATTATGTAAGTATTTTTTTTCCATCATCAAGAAGTCTGTGGATATGAACTCGAACGCAACAAATGGCAGATTACCACCAGTAATTATGGGGCCACTGTGGCGCTGTAGAGCTCACATATGATAAACAACAAGAAACAAAAGACAATGACAGAAAGAGTGAAACTTCTCCATCAGCATGCAGTGATGTAATGGCTGCACATACCACCTTCATCTACTGCTTTATATGCCTTTTTATATCACAACTTCCTCCACTTATGCCATGTTTGCTTTATCTTAAAGCTATCTTTGAATTTGGAGGCTAACTCATAACTGCCATCTGGTGGAAATAGCCCCTAACAGTCAACTTAATGAACATATTAAAAGCATACGGGAAGTGATGCTTAACATTGCAAACAAGTTGATCCGTGCATAAAGTCACCATAATTTGCCTTTCCCCCCCCTTATTTTATTCTCACAGTCAACATTCTTCTTATTGTTCTGCGGGGTTCCAAGTCATTCATATTTCCAGAAGATGTATGTAGTCCCTCCTTAAATCTCTGGGTATGCTTTGAAGTTTTCCTCTAGGTGTGTGCAGGAAGCATAAAGGAGACACACAAATCACCCCAATTGACTAGCTTCAATGTATACATTTATTCCGAGACTGCCGTCTTTTCAGTTCTTTGTATCTAGAATGTCATTTTTTTGGTAATGATCCATGTGTCTTTACCTTCTGAAGGAGTTGAAGCATAGATAGACAGGGAAATCAACTAGGAGCCTCTCCACTCTGCACCTTTCTTCCCCTCAACAACCAGAACAACACATTCATAACTGCACAGGAAACTTCAATTCATCCCCTAAAACACAGCATCCTGCCATTACTCATGAACTTCTCTGCTTAACCCCAATTTAGAGAGAACTGTACACTCGCTAACTCTTATTGCTTATGGCTACTTCTCACATAACTCCAAACAGCTCCACTAAACTTTAAAAGTCTTGACTTGAAGACACAAGTCATGACTTGTGTCTAGGACTATCTACTATCTACCAAGTAGATAGTCCTAGCAAGATAGCTAGTTGGAGAGTTAGCTAGATAGCTGGCTAGATAGATAGTAAGCTAGCAAGCTACATAGTAAGAGTTAAGCAATCAACATCCAAAGCAAAGCTTAGAAGGATCTTCAAAAAGCTTAGAGAGCAACTGATTAAGATGATGTAAAGAGATTGCATGAAATTAAAGAAAATATAAATAAAAGAGAAATGAAGCAAGATTTTTGCAGAGTGTTTCAAATAAAGCAAATGCTATTTGTTTCAATTTTCAGCTTAACACACACAAAAAAAATCCTATAAAAGGAAATAATTTTTTTAGACCCTTTTGTTAGGGTTCTTTACATACAGTTAAGTGACATATTTAATTGTCTTATGCAACAATCTCTACCAAAGTACGTTGCATTTCCATAAAGGGGGGAAATGGAATGCTGGGTATCACTGCTTGAGCTGCTGTGGCAACTGTCCAATTATGTCCATCCCACTCTGCCTACTGTTTGCACTAGAATTAATCAATAAAGGATGTGGATGAGTGCACATACATTTTGGTGGAACCAAACGCATGAAACCTTTATCATTCAATGGGAGTAGTGGGGAATCAAATATAGGTGTGGGACAAGTCATCTTCACGAGGGGAAGCACTGATTAGTGATTGTAGCCTCAAGTTTGATTTGGTGGGAGGTGTTCTGTCCTGACGCTGCTAATGGAATGGGTGACAGGTGGGCACGGGAATGAAAAGGCGATCCTCCATTTCATGAATAAATGTAAACACAGCGCAGTGCAATTATTGCAGCTGGTCATCTCTTTTGGGTTAGAGTGAAGAAGGGGGGAAACTAAACCTGGGGCTACATCTCCACACGTCCAATCTGATGAAAATGTGCAGGTTACTGGGGCGTTTAATTGTATATACGGTAAAGCTAATACTAAGGACTGTCGTGGTTTGTTGCGGATGAAAGCCTAACCCCACAACTGGAAAATTTGATTCAGTTTAAACATAGCTTTTCATTTATCGATCCGCTGTGGAAGGTGTGATTATCACAGGAACGCAACGTGAGCAGATGGATTCATTTGAACATGTCATGAGAACACATGGGTCTTGTTGCTCTGCAAGGGAACCTATTAAACAGGCATGTTTTACAAAATAAAAATTTGAGAAGGCATTGATTTCATTAACATTCTAGGTTTTAAGTTTGTTTAATCAAGCTTGTTTCCAGTAGTTCTTTGTTTTTTTATATGTTCAGCAGATCATTTATCTTAAATTAAAGATGTACTGGAGAAGATAGGGCAACATTTAAGGTAAAACAATTCAATCAAACTTTGTTTTTGATGTTTGCATTGACAGAAAACTGGTAGATAATTGTAATCTTTGTAAAATGCTGGTCAGGATTTGGCTTCCAAATTCCAACTACGCCATCATAGTGACAATGCTACTTACATTTACTAAGCTTGATATCTGTTCAACAGGATTGAGTTACTGATTTTAGCAAACATAGGAGGCCAATTCCAACCCCAAAAATTGGTTAACTTGACAGCTGTCTGGTGTTCAGAATACCAATGGTGGATAGGATGCAAAAAGTAATATTCATTGCATTTGAATTTCATCAGGTATTTTATTGAGCTCTTTTTCTCCCAGAACAAACATACCTTGGTAGGAGTTCTCCAATGAGCCTAATTAGCCAATTAAATGTGGGCTTTGGTCAGCATGCAGGCTATGTCAAGTTACACATTGCATAGTAAAAACAATTTCATTTTTTTATAACACATTCTACAAATTCCATCCATCCATCCTTCCTTAACTGTTGATATTCATATGCATATATTCTTGCATCTCATTGCACAGCAACAAAGAAACACATAAGAAAAACAGCCATTCAGACACAATCAGACATAAAAGACTGGTTAGAAAGACCAGCCTCACAAAATTTAAAATAGATTTATTTCCAAAAATGTATTTCTGAAACATTGGCTTCCTATGTTGAATTTATGATCATGCAATTAGTCAAAGTGTGAATGTTGAACTTAGCTAACATTAGCTTGTGCAAGCAATTTAACAGGCAAAAGCCTAGTTTCATAAATATATTGTTCAATATGAACCAAAGTAATTAACACAACACACTAAAATTAAAGTAATTCTGCTGCACTTTTTCACCATCTAAAGACTCTATTTTCCTGGTGTGAAAAATATTCATCAAAAGCTGATGATTAGCTAAAATTGTTGATTTTTGAGGAATGATGAGACTACTTCTCTTGTCCAAAAAACTGGGTCATTATTTTTGATCTAATGTTTAGCATCAACTTCAGGTTAAATAATAAATAACCCAGTGTTTTCTGCCTGATGGTTGCAGTTAGATGAAGTATTGACCTATGTATAATTACAACTAATGCAACTATTGTAAATTAATATTTATCAATTATTTTAAGTCCAAATAAACCAATTCAACATATTGTTTATAAGAAAGTCACTCTTTGTGGGCCACCTGGTGGCTTTGGGGTCTTAAGTCACAGCTTAGTTCTCTTATGCCTTGGGCTGACTCTGTATCTTAAAATAAAATGAAATCACATAGACCAGCTTCAATCGTGATCCAGTTTGAAATAATTCTCATGATATCCTTCATGTGTTTATGCATATATGTTTTATATTAAGACTCACAGGTCAAAGCACACCACACCTATATCTTTTCTATTACCAAAGTTAATTAATAATTCATGGGTCACAATTGGAGGCAAGGGGAGTCAGGGGGAGGAGCAGTGACACCCTAAAATCCTCTCAGCAAAGCAGGACCAGACTCAGAAACAGCAAGAAGAAATGAGAGCCTAAAATTATCTAGCACAGAATAAAAAACCCACTGGAAGTTAAAGCGTATTCACCCTCATCACCATTGACACCACAGTGTCTCTTCAGGCTTTTTTTCACTCAGGCAATAACCTTTTCTATCCTCTCTTTCCTTGCACTAGTCTCGTAGTACCATCCACGCCATCACTTAGGGCATTAATCAAAAAGCAAATGCCTAATGGCTCCTGACAGGCAGCACCCATAATGGGCTGCAGTCCGGGCCTGAATTCTCCTTGAGCATCTGGTAACACTGACAGCCGTGCAGCTGCCTGACCGGCCAGGAGGAGATTGTTAATAGCAATGTGTACGGTCTTACTCACCATAAAACACTTAGGGCCCCGAGATGTTACCGCATCACGCATGAAGAAAGCTTTTTGATAGTATGCTAATCTCAGCCATTAGAGGGGGATGATTTACAATCACTTAAACAGCACATGAGGCGGCTGTGGAGACACTGGCTGGCTGGGATAATAAAGGCGCTGCAGCTTGTTGATCATTAGAGAACTCGCTCTCTCCTCCTCTGTGTGTGAGCATGCACTCTGGATGCAATGGCATTTGGTTTAATCACTAGGTGATTTTAGCATAAAGCACAAAATGAGAAAGCCGTGCAAGGCTTTGTTGTGGTGCAGAATTTTATGGGGTTTTTTGGGGATTTTTTTAATGTGTCCCGTCTAGTAGTGTTGTTGTCTGAATGCCAATTAGAAGGCTTTACTTTCACTAGTGGATCATTATAGCTTTCCTTATAATGCTCCTCTTG
>CAEFZX010012556.1:0-32964 GCA_903066825.1 Alfaro cultratus | reverse complement strand
CCCCCACCACCCCCCACCCCCCCCCCCCAACACACACACAAAAAAAACCAAATTAAACCTTGTGGTGGGGGGGGGGGCGCGCCCCCCGGTTGTTCTGTTTTTTTAATTTTCTGTTTTTTCTTTTTGGTTTTTACTTATACAGGATTATTTTTAATGTTATCTCTTTTGACAGTAGAAATTCTGTGATTTATCTTACAGCAAATAATTGTCTTAAATAAAGAACATTTACCATTTACATCAAGTGCTTCGTAATAGAGGATTTGGTTGTGCTCATTTTTAATTGCAGTCTAGCTACAGAGGGGAAACATCAAAAGCAGCTCGGAGGAAGTGCTGCAAAACAACAGGGCCACCTGTCGATTTGCACCCGCTGCACATTGAATAAAGTAAAACACATTCTTTCCCGAGTCTCCAAAAGTCTCTAAAAGCTCCACAAAAAGTCACAAAATTTGCTGTTCACTGCTATTTTATAAAAAGAGCCAAGCCATCACTGAGGTCTGAATACTAATTATTCAGTTTGCAAGTTACCTTGCAATTATTGCAAGGTAACGTTGCTCAGGTAACGTTACCACTTTAAGTCGGTAATGTAGTACGATAGTTGAAGGCTGAATGAACTCTAGTTGGCTGAGACGTCTCACTAAAGATCCTAACTGTTTGGTGTTCTGGCCTCCAAATATAACATAGATCTTATGGTTTACTGTATATTTGTGACATAAACTAAATGCAATTTTAATAAATTCCTTTTTAATTCCTAATCATAACTCCAGCATATCCCAGTCCCCATGCCGCATATCACGACTTTATTCATCCAGTTGCAACTTTCTGAAATCATTTACAGTTTGATGCCATCTGTTTGAAATCATCATCTTACTCATTCCAGGAGGTGAGTGGAATATTCTCTAACCTAATTCCATGAGAGATCCTTTCCTCAAAATCATCTGATAATTACAATTTAAATCAGAAGCTGAAAAGGTTTACTTCTCTGCAGATGTGTATCAGTCTGTAAATTGTTTTTCCACACATTTCCGACATTTTGAATCCAAACACAAGTGAAAATTCTGCACAATTTAAAAAAGAAGGTAAATATTTCAGATAGCCAATTTTACTTTAAGCAACACCTGTTCAGAACTTTAAGACAGAGATGATATGTGAATATTTTTAATTAAAAAATAAAACTAGTAGACCATTTTTGCCCATTATATGCAGCGAGGACATTCAGCTCCTCAGGCTAACTTATGAATAGGGAGGGCAGTGAAAACAGCAGGTGTTGTTTTATTGCGTCCATTTACTATCCTGGAGTTTCTTTGAATCCCTTTTTTTGCTTCTGGGGAATTATGGACCTTGTACAGAAGCATTTTGTTGCTGGTGGGAATGTCGACTTTTTACACATGCCAGCATCTGACATGCTTTCTTTTATGGAGCTGTGTTTTGACATTCTCTGTCCAACCTCCAACCCTGCAGTTCAACACTGCTTTTCGTTTCTTTTCCCCAACGCAAGTCAAGTCAAATCTTTTTCACATTGAACTTATTTTAAAAATACCTCCTGAATGCTTAGAGGTATACTTTGCAAGTTCAAAAAGCCAATGAATTTTAAAGGGAGCAATTTGTTGACTTCTGGCATATGACAGCCCAAAACAAGTGGGCCAAAGACAAATAAGCTTTTATGATTATATACAGTAGTCTAGTTATCTAAGTTATGCTTAAGCCTGTTACCCAGATGCATAATACTTTCAGAAAAGTCTATCCTTTAGGTGTTTTATTTTGCCAATTTGCTTGATAAAGCAGAATACATAATGCAAGGAAAAGGAAAATTAGATATGGTTTGTTTTTTTAGACAATCCTATATCTGATTTAATAAAATGAATATGTTTTTAAGACATAATAAATAGGCACAACTGCAGAGTATAACAGGATGTATATCAGTGACGTGCGGTGAGATTCATAGCTGGTGAGGCACTGACTTAATCATAATCATATTTACAAATATAGACACCCTGCATGATATTGTTTACATAAGGAAATTTTGCGCATGCGGGCAACACTGGAGGGCATAAAGACTACTCTTCTACGTACATGTCATGCATAGCTGCGCTGCTGGAATAGAATAATTCCGTTAACTCAATCAAACTTCTGAGATGTAGATATTACTAATTTCATGCTGTGGTCCACAGCACAGGGAAAAACCATTAAAAGTACAACTCAAAACCTCGTCTTTCTCGCTCTCTGTATCAGTTCAGCTACGCATAGATTAGTTGCCATACCAACTGTCAACAACGCTACAACAAAAAACCCCAAAAAACACTCAAATATTTCCCACACAAAGAGCAGAACATTCAGCCTGTTGCAGTAGTATGGTTTTAGGCTTAATGTTTATTTTGCGATTATTAATAAGTGATTGCTGTGGTAAGAGGAGAAAACTATAAATATATCACTGCAATTGGCTTTACTGTATGGCTAGCTCACTGTTACCGTCTCTTACTCTGCAGTTGTGGAGTCACAATTTTTATGTCTCACCTCCCTCCCCTGACCGCACGTTACTGATGTATAGCCACATGGGTCTCCCAGAGTCATTTGTTACAAATGATCTCACCCTCTTTCTAAAAGCTGATAGTCAATATCAGTCATATTCATCTGTTTTCATCAACTCCTCTCAGATAGATAACCCATCTGAGCAGCTCTTCCAATAGTCATTCCGGTACAGTACACAGCTAATGGCATAAATATACTAAAGGCACCAAGTCATTTATCTTCTTAGTACTGTTATTTCTAAGTCAATTAGCCAAATCAATATGCCGGAAAAGTTATTAAACACATTATGTCACAGGAAAATTCATTCTGTGCAGTTTGGTCGCCTTTATCAGGTTGACACCAAGGTAAAGGCAGCTGGATGAGAAATAAGGATGATCGCTTGACACCACTGAAAGGTGATAACCTCAACTTGAAACAGTGGGAAAATTGAGGAGGTACAGAAAGTGAAATCTAAACCTTGAGAAAAGATCACTATGCAAAGTAGCAGACAAAAAGACCATAATGCAGAGTGGCATTAGTATGCATTCTTTTATTCCCTTTTTTAAACTGCCTTTCTCAGTTCCCTGGGTTCTCCACTGCTGTCTGATCATCAGCACCATCACCAATCCCGCTAGATCATTTTCCAAGGTCTCTTTTCCCCTGTTTTATCTTAAACATGCCATGTCGATGACAGCAATGTCGTACGGGGAAGAGGCAGCTGAAATGTTTCTTTGAGAAACTTGTGAAACTGTGGTGACACTCCATCCTTTCCTGCTGCCTGGCAATGCAGGGGATGTATACCTCACCAAGGGGATGTGCTTGAAAGATAGGATTTGTTTTAAGATACAAACAGGGGCAAAAAGAAAATTTAAAAAAAAACTTTCAAAGAAATGACAGGTTTTTGAAATACATAAAGATGGGCAGAGTGGCAGAGAGAAGGAGGATTTTTGTCTTTCAGTCATACTGTATGTTTTGCAGTTTGGTGCAGTTGATCCAGAATAAACTATTTCCTATCCCCTGCAGACTTAAACTAAAAAAGTATGAAAAAAGTATACAAAAAGTAAGTGAAGAATTTTAAATTTAACCAGAGGAAATATAAAAAAGGTATTTGGAAAAGAGTCAACAAAGTGTAGGTGTTACATCCCCCTGAGGAAAATTTGTTGAAACGATGATTGTCCCTATTGTCTGTACAAAGTGCATTAGTTGAAAGGTGAACAGCTTCCCACATGATCCATTTAGGCACTCTGTGATGTAGATTGTGTAAAAAATAATAATGTTATAGCTAAAAATGTTCAACATTTTCTTTGACTTGTGTTGAATTAAAAAAAAAAAATCATAATTATTTTCCTCCACACAGATGAAGTGGGTGTTCTGAAGGGAGAGACCTTTACAGATTTCTCAGGCATTCTGAACTTGTCCTTTTGTACATGTGTTATTTTGCTGCAATGTCCGTCACAACTACTACATGTAGCCTACATGGCTTTTAACTGCCAAAAGCTTCATTTTTTTTTTCTTACTGTGGTGTTGACAAAACCATGTGATAACAACAATGAAACAGACTTCATTTTTGATATCATGGTGTTTCATTATTGGGAGTTCTTGTGCCACAAATGACGATTCATCTATTACAACCTTATTTTTTTATGTATGAACATAAGAATTGCTTTGGCTTATTATCATAGAACCCAAGAAATGCTAGAATGGAGCAGTGGAAAATATGACCTGAATTATTTCAGTTTAATTATTTGTGCACACTTCTTTTTATTATTATTATTTTTAGTTCTTTGTGTTTTGGGCTTAGTTTGGTCACATTACATTTTAATTTGGGATGGCATCCTTGGAATTATAGGAAGATAAAAGAAAAACTGGTGCTCTGTTAAAATCTCTTTGAAGAAGGAGTCGATATGCCAGGAGAATGCCTTGGCCTTATTTCCCTTCCCTTTCCTGTCTTCCTGTATGCAGCACAGTAGATGAGAGATAACCGCATACTCAGCTTAACAACAGCTTACCTAAGGTGGAGGAACTCTTAAAGCAATCTTGTTTCATCTTGCTTCTTGTGGCAGAAGCTAGGCTTTGTTTTGTCTTTTTAATCGACATCTGGACAATGAATATTTATTTATGTGTAATTTCTGCTTATCTGTACATCCTACCCCGCAGAGAGAAACAGGCTGCACATGTCTCGATGGATTTTCAGAAATATAAATTAACATTATGTTTCATGTGATAAGCATATGTTTACGTAAAGAAGTGCAAACAAAACACTTTATGCTTTTAGTGTGCAGCATGTTAATGGCTGCTCCGAAATAACAATTTTTCTATAATAGTAGCTATTATGCAAGTCCTTCATGCATTTAACCTGCATAATCCTCCATTAGAGTGGCAGATTATGATAATGGGGAAAAAGTACAAACAACTTGGAACATTGTAGGTCAAAACTGGATAGACAATTTTGTATGTTAATTTTGGTGATGTAACATGTAATTTCCCAACAGTTACATTAGACTGTTGTTCCAAAGCAACTTTCAGCAAAGGCACTTGTATGTGCATAGACACGTTCCTTCTAAAATCAGCAGTAGAAGAACACATTTACTAACACAGAAATTACTTTCATCTTTTATTTAATGAGAAATTTGCTTCTATCCCTACATTAGTTTCATATGAATTTAATGCATAGACTCAAAAATTTACTCACAAATGAAGCTAAAAGCAAATCCACTCATTAAATTCTATTGAAGGCAAAACATCTGAAGTTATTCTGTTTACATATTGCCATGGATTTTATTTAAAAAGTGAATCTCTAGCAAAGTGTCTGACCCAAATAGTGAGAAGTCTGGAAAGCAATCAGTCACAGTTTCGATGACACCCATATCAGCACTCTATGCCCAGGCCGCCATCTTGACGAGTCACGAACAAGTCACACTGCGACTTTAATAAGCAGTTAATTACTCTTGTCTTGACCTGCCGCTAAAATGAGCCAATGTTTCTGTTATCTGTGCAAAACTGCATTAGCGTATGCACCCCTTCTCCCCCCTCCCTCTCTTAATGGCCCTAATTAGTTGTAAAAGGAGCTTATTCTCAATTTAAGTGGATGAGGAGTCGATACTGTAATACGGTCCCAATATGCTCTGCTCCAACTCTATTTCATTGAGAAGGTGGCACACAAGAGGATAGCTCTCACAGCGGAGAGCCGATAAACCCACTCTGTGATAAAGAAGGAATTACATACAGGCAACACTCGCTGCTGATATGAAAAAAAAACAAAACATAATTAGTGTGATGATTAACTGACAGAGGGATCGTTACAGTAAGGCTGTTTCAGTGGCAGTTACATAATGTGGAAAAAGTTTCCACCGGAGAAGATAAGGTATCAGCAGGGCCCATTATCAGGAGAAAAAAAAGGAGTCATCTTCTAGTCAATATAAATGAAAACATGCTTGAGATTACTGAAAGAGAAAAGCTGGATACGACTTAAGTAGAAAAGGTTTGTTTTTTGCTGTTATGAGTAGAAAAAACAAGAAACATAAAACAAATTGAAATAATTTCTCCTTTGACTGACTGTTTTGCCAATAAGTATGGAACTGGAAAAAAAAAAACACACACCTTTACAGAGCGAGTGAAATCCATAGATATGCCAATATATAGACATACAACAGATAAGTTCTCTTCTCAAAGAAAAAATCTTTACAGTCTAGGATTTCAGAAAAAATGCTGCAGGACATACGACATGGTAGTAGGTCCATAAATATTAATACTTAATTGCAAACTGAAATCAAAATTCCAACTTCATTGCTATATTTCCGCACTATTGACAAAAATACAGAAAATGCAGCTTCCAAAAGAAAGCATAAAGTTGGTTATGGCTAGAAATACTCAGAACCAGCTGTAATTCTTGTTTTCCTTCACGCTATTTCCTTTTCCTTTCAGTCTGTAACATCTTCATCTTACTTTTGAAGTTTAAGGAAAGCAGAGTCAGAATAATGTGCTGACTCTATATGATAATTAAAAAAAAATGTTGTGGTTTCCAGTCCAGAAAACCTGTGTGGGCATGTGCCAAGTGAGCCTTAATTTCATTGCCTTCAATACCCTTTGGACAGCCAGTCGACGTGTATAAACCACAAGCAAACATTTAAAAAAACTCCTTTAAGACAGAAGGTGAAAATGGAGCAGATGTGTTTTGCAAAATTTAAAAACATAAGAGTGATATTGTGGAAAAAAAAAATCATTAACATTGATACTAAAACTCTATTTGCAAGTGAATGTAAGGTGGAAGGAAAGTAGAAAATCTCATAAAATGTCCAGATGGGTGTAGAGAGGGCCTTATTCCCATCTGTAATAAAGTTTCCAGTCTCCCGTCCTTCTGTTTCCGGCCAATTGCTGTGTATAGAGAGCACTGATGCACAGTGCTCTCATAACAGAAATACCTAATGGCTGTTTGTACTTTCTTATTCATGATGCTAAGGGTTTTGACTCAGCCTCTCTCCATTACAGAATAAAGTATGGATAGAACTGATGGGAAGTGAAGTGAAACTCCAAGTGAGTCCAAATACTTCCCCACCAAAGTGCTTTCATTAACAGCTCAACCAAGCATGTGACAGACATTTTCAGTTAAGACTAGCTGAAAGTGTTGCCTTTTATTAATTGTTGCTACAAGGTTCACTTTGCTATATAATTTTGTATTCTTACATGTCTTTTTGTTCCTATATTAACAAGCACTGGTTGTGTGAATGCAATCAATTCAATTAAACTCAATTCAGTGTTGAATAGCGCCAATTCACAACAAATATCATCTTGTATAAAAAATAATTTCAATTCAGTTATACATACATTCTAATTTATATTTATCAAACAGCTTATTCAAATTAGTTTAAAATGTTTCTATCTAGAGAAACCCAGGAGATTGGGTTTTCCTTAGACAGAAGGAAACCCAAACCTCTTATCAGACTAGATTGTCTAATCTGCTAATGGAAATGTAATAATATATAATAGAAGTGCTGTGTTCATTTTAGTTTGATCAAGAGTTTACAAGCTCCGTAAGTAATGTGAACGTTTTCTTTTCTAAAATTATTGACCAGCAGTAGAGAGCAACTGACTTATTGGGGTTAAAAGTTGAAAAAGGACCTAGGTTGAGAAAAATGAGCAACTTGTGGACAAATTGGCAAAGGTGTGGGTTGACCCAGATCCCCTTCTTCTTCACATCTTTCACATCATTACTTGGATGGAACAGAGAGGAATTAGTTCCCTAGTGTTTTAATCTTCTTTTCAAATTCAACAACAATGTATGTATATATATATATATATATATAAAAACTATTTATGTAAACAGATGACACACAGATGGCCAATTTTTAGCAATTTTGTTGTTTGCTGCTGTGACACTTGAATTTCCCCATAGTGTTGCTATCTATTTAGTAACATTACTGTAAGAAACAAAATGACTCAAATTTACCAATCTTGGTATTACATTTATAACAGAAAATAATGTTCTATAATTTGGGGCTTTATTCCTTCAGAAGTACATTTTGACATGTAAAAAGAATATTTTTTAACATCTCTGGCATGATTTGCTTTTACTTCTAACAACGTTTAGCAGATTATAGCAAAAGCAAGGACATTACTGAACAATTGAGAAAATAAAACTTGACCAATAATAGTAGAAAATAACTGGAACCTGGTATGAACTCCTGTTGAGTGATTCAAAATGTTTTCGTAAAGATCGTGTTTTTCAAACACACCAGTTCAAGTTATCAAGTGAGCAAAAGCGAACATGGAAATTACCCTCGTAGCCCAACCATTTTCTCCAACTGGTGCAGTTTGGCATCTAACAAATCACAAGTGAGAACTGTCTTATACATTCACATGCACAAGCAATTTAACAGAAGATCATCTGAGCTAGACAACATGTATTTGAAACACAAACCACAAATCACAGGTTGTAGATGAGTGGTGCCTTGGTGATATGGGCAGAATAAAAGCTGGAAAGTTTGGAAAAGGCATATGTATCAAGGCGTTGGTAGAATGCCAAAGTGTAAAAATCTATTTTTGATGTACAATACTTCTCCAATTTGTCCATGGATACTTTTCATCCTGGTAGTGAAATTCAAGGAAGTTTTTGATGGACATTGTTGCCCCGTAACATTCAGTTAATGCTTCCCACTGTTACTAAAAGGGCGACTTATTGGAAGAGGTTTTTATGTGTAAGCTAAAACCTGAAAGTGTTACATGGCAATTTGTTACTATGGAGACATGGGCACAAGCTTGTCTCAGAGACAATGCTGACCAAAGGGTCACACAGATTTCTAAGATATAGTTTTTTCTTACCTGGGCGTCAAAGGATGCGAAAGGTGTTTCTATCATACTGTTTCTATTATTTCAAAATCTGTTTTGTTGTGATTGTAGCCCCTTCCAAGTGAAGATCAGATTTAGGTTCTCCATTCTGATTTGTCATGATTCAGAAACAGTAAATAGGATTCAGGGGGCTTTGTGGAGTCACAAATGTCATTAACCTAGAGGAGAATTCAAAGCAATTTCCGGTCTGTTTCACCAGAGTAAATTGTAGGAGAGTAACATGAACCGTTCACCCCTAGTAAAAATATTGTTCACCTGCTAAGCCTCGTGTAAGCAAGCAAACAACAGCAGATTTAAGCAGTCCCGTTTCTTTTACTTTCATATATATTTACTTGAATGTTAGGTTGGTACTTCTGAAATATGTGTGTGAGTGCAGACAAAAAGAGGCTGAAGGCTGTCCTGTCTCATATTTCATTCCTTGTTCTTGTAATGCCTGTTAAATGCCAGGTGGGCAATACTTAACAGCTAAGCACAAACTCAATATGCTAATGCCTTTTAGTGTGGCTACAGAACAGAAAAAAACCAGAACCTGACAATTACCCGTAACACAATTGCTAAACCACCTGAAATCTCCACAATGCAAATGAGCTTAAATTCAGGCTGCAAGTTGTGTTGTTAATTACAAAATAATGTCAGAAAAATTAACCTTTTCTGACTTATTGGGATCAAGTTGAATTGCATTAAGTTTAAAGAGGCATATGCCAGTTGTAACTTCATCAAGTGCTTAATTAAAGTGCCAGGTGGAAATTTCTGGCTTTGATTTATGCTAACTGAGGAAATGCTGCTCTGTCAACACTCATTACCCAAACAAATGGAAGAGGGTGCACTTTAGAAGACAGATGCAAAATGGAAAAACAGCAAAACAGTGACTAAAAATACAGACTAGATCAAAAAAGTATTGATATTACAGCCAGTTTCATTCCTTGTTGGCAATTTTTACTCTCACAAGAATTTGCTGGTCGAGGACCTAAGATGGCACAGTGGGACTGAATTGATTTCAGACTACTTTGTTTTTCATACAGATGTCATTGAGACCCCCTCAGCATAATTTGTTTACAGCTCAGAAATGGAGAGTTGGCTGGGCTCATTTCTCTCCCTGGGATAATTGCTGTGATGATGGGCTTTGCTGAAAACATGAACAGGCATGAGAACAAGCATGTGAAATCTGCAGGAGTGGAAAAAAATGTTTACTCCCGCAGACCTCAAGATATGGGGGCATCAAGACAGTCAAACCAATGTACATCTGTTTGTCATTCTTCTGAGCTTCATCAGATATCACTTCTTGTCATCATTCCACTTAGGATTGACTTTAGAACTACTGTTTGTTACTTTTAAGACATACAATCAGTTTTTAAACAGCATAGCTTATATTTCCTTAAAGTACACATTATTTTGGGTTTTGACTCTCTCTCAAACTTTGTAGTCTCTTGTTCTGGTATCTCTGGAAATGTGGAATTAACCACTTACAAACTATAAAATTTTAGGGTATTGCAATCTCAAAATTTGCAATACCCTGATTTTATTGGAAATCTGGCTTTCAGGGGAAAAATGCAGCAATCCTGGAAAACCCAACCAGATGACAAATTGTATCAGAATGGAACTGATTTTCAGCAAGGTTCAGAAGAACAGCTGTAATGGAGTTTAAGTGTGCAAGAGCTATGGCTTTTGGTTAACTCAAAAAGCAGTCACGATTATACAGAATTTTCATCTGCAGAGGGAGATTTGTTGCATGTCACAGAAACAGAGAAATCATTGTGGTTTTATGAGGGTGCAGGTGTAGAAAAAAAATTAAGATGGAAAAACAGCAAAACAGTGATTAAAAATACAGACTAGATCAAAAAGTATTGAGGGGTAAATGAATAACCAAAAATAACAGTAAAAAATGAAAACTGAATGGCATCTTTAGCTAGAACTAGCAAAAGTTTCATCTGATTTTTAAATGGTAGACAGACAAAAATGTGAAAAGTTTGGTTAAGACAGATTGTCAGTTTTAAAAACAACTGACAGACAATCAGTTCTGAAACCTTATGGATAACATGACTGCTGTAAGTGGAACACAATCAAATTACTACTGTAGACCATGCAATACTGATGAAATATAGTATTTTACATAACAGCACTTTAAGGGTGCTGAGCTTTCAAGTTTATATTGGGTACTGAATGACTTGCAAATATCTGGATCCCTCCAATTATGATTCAGAAACACATGAATAAGGAACAGGTCTGAAACAGTCAAACAAAGAAAGACAAAGAAGGGGAAAGCTAACTCATCAACAATTTTCTAATTTCATCTACTGATGATGTGACAATCTTGGAAGGAACTCTAGTTCACATAATCCTGAAGCCATACATAACATATGGTCGATGTGAAACCCATTGTGGGCTAAGTGGCTAAAGTCCATGCTTGCCTCTTTCCTGCCAGCCTCCAGATCTGTAATAAATCCCCTCACATTACCCTCCCTCTATCTTTCCAACCCTCCCCACTGCCTCCCCTGAGCCCAGCAGATTACAGATATCATTATAATGGACGTCCTGGCAGGCTAGTTGTGGTCACATTTAATTTGCCATGGCCTCATATCTACACAAGATAATCAGCATTTACACCTGAGAGTGATGACAGAAACAGCAACAAGGTGTTCCAGGGTGAAACGGTAATAGAATTATAAAAAGAAGATTGATCAACACAGTGTAAGCTGAGTTGGAGAAAGCATCAGTAAGAGAGGAATGTACAGAATATGGAAGAATATGCATTTAGCACACAGTCCACAGGGACAGAGGAGAGCAAAGATGAAGCAGGGTTGTCAGATTTGCATTTAAATAAGAATAGCCTTCTTTGAGCCCCTAGATAACTGTGAGCAAAACCTGATTCACCTGGACACAAGACTTACCAGCTTAAAAGGAGCTCTTTTCCTTTGTGGAATGTTTTGCTTTGTGGAGGCTGGCCTGTGAATTACATGTAGATAAACCTAAGTGTTCTTGCAAAGTGAAGGTTATAGGCTGTTCTTACTATGAGACAAGTGGGATTTCCTCTGATTCCACTGTTATGCTTCGGAGTATGTTTAGAGTGTCTTACTTCCCTCTAGCTGTTGTAGGATTATGTCTTTCCTGTTTTACAAATCCTTTGCTCCCACCTGCAACTCACCTCATTCATTGGTGTATGAACAAAAGGTATCACCTGATGAAAATGTTAAAATCTCGTATACAGCTGTCAACATTAACCCCTTAATAAATGCGATTGATTTAAAAAGTTTAACATGTTAATATTACAGAATACAAATTAATTGTATTTTCTATTTTGAGCTAAAAGCCTGTCCCATGAAGCGTTACCCAGTTCACAACAGCATGTTACACGGTCTTGAACTGTGTTCAACATTGCAGAGTCGCAAACGCGAGTGACAAGATGCTCATGGTTCCTTTGCCACAATTTCTCTGCCCCCTTTCTGTCAGATTACACATTACTTTGGCCACTGTGCCAAAAGATAAAAAAAAAAAAAAAAGAAAAAAAACACAGCGATGGATATTTGGATAAAACCAAAGTAGTATGTAGCCTACTTATTGCAATGGTGACTTATCCTTCTACCAAAGCACTATCAGTTTATAGTTAACTTTTATAAAATATCTTTGAAACAAAATGTCTTTTTTAAATCTCCCGGAATGTGAAAACCTGAAAAAAAAAAAAGTAGGTGTCTGTCTGGGTTTTATGGGGGTTTTTTCCGGAATTTATGAAAGTACTTTAAAACCACATACAAATTTATACACAATCATTTGAGCACAAGGCAACAAAATGGGTTGTTTACAGGTACAAAGGATGGGCCAAAGTTATGATGCACATGTATGAAATGAAGCATAAATAAGTAAAGAGGCAAATTGAGATCGAGCCATTTATAGCTTTGTATTGAGCCACAGACATACATTTTAAAATGTACCTGTAGTATACTTTTGATGGCTATTAAAAATTTTAATTCACATGTAAAAGGCACTTTTCTTTCCATCTCTTGGTATTTATCTATAATCCTGGCTTCACTCTGACGCTGCTCACATCCTGGGTCAGTGGTCAGTGAGCTACTTCATCTGAATAGCAGTGCAGCCTGCATGAGGAAGAGCCAAGACGGGTTGACTTATAATGCTGACAATGTATCCATTCACACATCTAATTTAAGAGCAGCTTCTGCTCTGCCTAATTAACAATTTACTAGGCCATCAGTCACTTCCCACTGTGGTATAATCAGCGTTGCCGGTGTTCAAGTAGCTATTTGCACACCTCCATATCTGCAACAAGATTAGAAATGACATTCAACTTTTAAGGATGCACAAATAGAAAAGAGGCCACTGGTTCAAGGATTGTCAGAGAATAACCATGAAAAAACAGACTGAACTGAAAGATGTTCCCTCCGCTACAAAACTAGATGAAGTGCGTTTGACAAATTAACCATCTCTCTTTGTGCATGTTAGGAGCTCACACCACATAATGTCTTTGCCATTACAGAATCCTTTGCAGAGGCACATTCACTCAGATGGACAGCTTTTATCTTTGAATTTGTGGTTTATTTCATTTATGTCTCAGTGTCAGGCCATTTTTTAATATATTTACTGTTTGGGGTAAAGCCACTAAAGGCTTTGAAGGATTATGATCCAGCGGATTTTTATAAAAATAAAAATATACACCCCCAAGTGAGTCCACTTGCATCATCCTGAAATTGCATGCATTGCACTAACTCATGTAGTTGGCCTTATTTAACAGCCTACTCAAGATGAGAGCTAACATTTATTTTCCTTTTATCATATTAAGAAACAAGTTGATGGTGCATGTGTGTGTTTGTGTTCTGGTGGGGGTGCAGCATGTTCTCAGTAGGTTGTCTCTCCAAATTTTCTAACAGCACAATAATAACCCACAGAGAGGATTAAGGACTGGCAATCTGGGGGAATAGCATATTCCGTTTCAACTGCTTTACATTTCACCCCTCAGCTTCTTGTGTATAAACAAATGGAATTTCGCTCGTTTATCCACTTAGTTTCTCTGTCTTGCTGATTAGCGGTGTAGGGCTGGAAGAATGGGATAACCTAGAGTAGTGGGTTCCAAAGATATCTGGGGCCAGCATGCATCTGTGTATCTCTCTGTGTGTGTGTGTGTGTGTGTGTTGCTGAGGATATACATGTGCATGTGTGATTGTGCGGTTTAAGTGCTACTTCAAGGGCGCGGCCAATTAAAGAAGCTCCCAAAGCAGTGTGCTCATCAGGATGCAGTGAACATAGCTGATCCACTCCTGGATAGCTCGCAGCAGTCTGTCACTGGAACTGAGGCATTAATACCCCCTAGCTTTGTAGCACATAGTATCAACATCCTTATCCTAAAAAACACTGAAAAGTCCATAGGAAGATGGATACAATCTAATATAAACGTTTGCAAAAAAGCTTTCTTGCATGTACTGTTTGTGCTATACAATAGCACAGATTTTAGGTAAATTAAAATGTGTTGCTGATCCCATTAACTGGTTTTCTATAAAAAGAGCTTCTATTTTTAAGTATTGTAACAGAGTGCTTATTTCTGCACCTTTATGTGGCTTCCCAAGTCCATATGCAGGATGAAAGCAAAAGTTGTAAACCCAGGATTTCCAAAGGCGGTCCTCAAGGGCTGGTATCCAGCAGATTTTGGTTCTATCCCTGGTTCAATGCACTTGGATAAATGATGGCTTGTTATTAGATCTCTTGCAAACATCTGTATATTGAGGAGATAGTAACCATCATCAGGGAGAGAATCAAAACATGCAGGATACCGACCCTTGAGGACTGAGGTGTTATGCCCCTGTTTTGATTGTGTGGCTTATTTTCTTATTAGACATATTAAAACTTAAAATGTCAACACTTCTATGAGACTTTATATGAGAATTACAAAGCAATTACACTTTGGATAGATGTTTGCATGTGAGAAAAGAAGGAGGTAGTGATTTTTTTTTATTTTTTATGGGGGAGCTATAAATACTATATTACATAATTTTTTAAGTATTTGTTTTGTACAGTGGATTGTGTTCGTAAATTTCCTGCACATTAAAATTCTATTTCACCTTGGAAATGTTATTTTAATTAAAAAGCATAAAAAATTAGCCCGATAACTGTTTTAATTGTATCTCACTGAGCGGAGCCATTGAGAAAGATATTGCTGTGACTAACTATACGTACTTTTAGCCATCCTGTTACTCTTTAACTGCCTTTACTTTCTGCACATAGTGATTGACTGAGCTACTGCTGCAATTACCTTTATGAACTCAGACTTTCTGTGTTCCTGGACCAGTGATGTTTTTTGTGTTTGCTTTTTCTTAACAATCACTTTAAGGGTATGCTTTCAAGACTGACTTTTCTATAACAACTCACAATGCTCATAAAGCTTCAAGGTTTTACAAAGGTCTTTGGGATATTACTTGAATGTTTACTAAACAAATCAAGCTTGTTTGTTTAGTACTGAGATTTTAGTTGCTTATAGTTCCCGGTAATATACACAAACTACATGCTGTTTAGTACCAGGAAATCAAAAACTTATCATTTTGGCTGAAACATGGCAAAACTATCAACATTGTGTATAATGTCTGCTTTTAAAAAAGCTGGGCGAAAGATATAATGGCAAATTTAAATAACTATGATTAACAGATAATCGTCAGCAGAAAGGAAACACCCAAAGAAGTTTTAAATACATGCAGAAATCACCTGATGCAGGATATCAAGGATGCTTAATTTTTTATTGATCCATAAGGTATGTGTGCTGGAGTTAAGGTGCAAACCCACAGATTTATACCTTTAGTAATGTGCCATCTTCTTGATTTTCCATTGATTAAACAGAAGAAATTGGGGAACAATATTTGTAGTGGATTCTACCTGACAAAGTGTCCAAAGTTATAATTGTTTTTGCTTCTTTCTAATATTTATGAAAAACTTGAGCTTAGACACCTCTCTTCAGTTGAACTTAAATTGTTTAACAAAAAATAATCCTTTTAAATATGGTCAGGACCAAGGGATGAGCTGAAGATAAATAAGAAAGCAGGAAATGTCCCTAATATAGGGATATTTTGTAAGTAAACTTACAAACTTACAAAAGTAAACTTATATTAGTGAAACTGTTTTTTTAAGTCAAAATTTGTCATTTTGGGATGAAGATGCAAAGGAGTGAAAGACTTTCTCAGAAATCTAAAATTAATGGAGTAAATGAATCACTGCTTGTTCCGTTAGTTATGATTGTTACATTATATATGTTACGGACTGCTAAGTAAAATTTGATATATGGCATGGTTGGGGTATTCTAGTTTCAGCAATCTCAGTCCCTTTGTGCAAAAAACCAAAAATTAAAAAATACTGCCATATTTGTAGCTGAATAATTGCATGTAAGAACTAAATCTTATTATTTGGATTTAACAACTCCCTGCAGATAATTTTATTTCAACCAGCAGTCCATTACATAGACTCAACATTTTAGAGATTAATGGTATTAAAACTTTTTACAGACTTCTATATCTGACAGCTTGAATATGCGTCTGCCTTAACAACTCAACTGGTATATCTGTTCACTGATTTGGGAAAACCAAAAGAGAGTGACATTTTCCATTCTTTAACTAAATTAGTTGTGTATTGTAGACACATGTAAGTAACCAAGTCTGAATGTGTTTCTGTATATGTGTGTGGGTGCTTCTCTGCTGAGAAATGACCATCATTATATTGTGAAACCTAAACATATAAAGATGTTATGTGAAACCAAAACAGAGCGATTAGTAAGTCAAATAAGCACAGAAATCAGAGCCCTTCAAAAGTACTTTTGAAGTCTGAAGCCATTAAGTGATCCATTCTGCCATTAACTCTGAGCTTTTTCTTTGACATCAGAAGCCCTCTTGGACAAATGTGTTGGTGTTTTATGTTCATCTGCTCTGTTCTTCTGCTGAAAGTTTCTGCCCTTTCTTCAGAGGTAGTTGTTCCTTTCCACTACCGCCACATGCCATCTCAGTATGAGGAATAGCTGCACTCAGTGAGTGAGTACAATCACTCACTGACTTTTTTTCCTAGTTGGCAAAATAATCTGGATTTTTCTGCTCCATTTTATAACTATAAGACAGTTACATGGTTATAATAGTATAACTAATATATTACTAATATATAGTTGTAATATATGGTTATATATTACTATAACCATAATATGTAGTCATATATAACGGTTCTATATTATTGATTAAAGGATTAAATTATTAAACTAAAAGTTTTTGTAAGTAATTGGAGGTAAATTATCTATATAGAATTTGATTTTTTCGATCTGTTGTTTGAATTTCCTTTGTAAATAAATAAATAAATAAATACTGTTGATTGACCTGATTTGAACTCAATGCTTACTTTTGAGGGTCCATCAGTCAAAAACTTTCATCACATCTGGTGTTTCAGGATCTTGATCTTTCAACAAGTTGCCACAGAACTACTAGTGCACATTACAATAGCTTAAATTGAAGGCAATCAGAGTTTTGCTCAGTTTTTCCTGAATATGTTTTGACACCAATCCAGGAGTCTTTTTCAATTCTGTAGGCTCACAGTTCAGTCCAACTTGCTTGCTGACTAAGAATATACACAGGCATACTGGTGCACATCTTAGAAAAAACACGGATGAACACAAAACAACTAACTCTTTTTAAAGCAATCATGGTTTTAACAGTTATTTGGGATTCTTAGTCCTTGATGCTCAGACGCTGTCCTCAACTGTTACAGGTTTAGTAATATCTTGTTAAGTTTGCTCTTCCACCTTTAAGCACAACTGCAACTGTGGTGACATCCTGGTACAAGATGGCTGGCCATGATTATATAAATATATTTTTGAATGAAATCAACTATATTTTGTCATGGTTTTAGTCAAATACAGGTTTCAGTATTGCTGCTGTTTCAACTGTTTTTTTCCCCCCACTACAACTTTTAAATCCAACAAAACCGAAAGGGACAATCAGGTTGAAGAGTCGAGAATAAATGCTGTAAATCTTGTAGTTTAGCAGGAACAATCACTGAGTCTGCAGCACTGATCACTATTCTTCCCAAATTCTTGTCGTTTGTGCTGTTACAACATTACAATTCAGTGACCCCTGCAGACTGCTTCTATTGTGCTGAACTATGGTGCACTCATTGGTCATATTGGCTGATTATGGACAATTGTGAAAAAATAATGTAAGCTGCATTCCCAAAGTAGCAGCTAATCTTTCCGGCGTATTGTTGCAGGATCCTGGAGCATCCTGATAACAGACATTTTAGCAGGAAAATATATTTCTGTCTTTATTCTGTTTTACTACCTGCACCTTCTTCAAACCTCCCCATAACTCACAGGACACTACACACACACACACACACACACACACACACACACACACACACACACACACACACACACACAAATGATCCAGGTAGCTCTCTTCCTGGCCTTGTGTAAACATCCATACAACCACTAAGATGGATCAATTTTACATTCCCTTTTAAGAGGCTTCAGATGTCTTGTCTCATTGGGAAGTTATGACTTGGTGTTTGATCTCACCTAATTCCCCTTCAGCAAATCAGTCATTTTTTGGCATGTTTTTGATTTTAGAAATACTCTATCCATTAAAAGCTTAATGTTCTGTGCATCCATCTTGTGGTCTGCTTTTAACAAAGCTTAAAGTTTTTGTGGATGGGTGAAAAATGCACTAATTTGACATAAAAAAAAACAAAAAAAAAAAAACATTGTGTTGTGGTTTAAGACTCCTGAAGAGAAAGCTTTCAGTTCCACCATAATGGTTTTATCCATTCATTTGCACTTTATTGGCTTTGCTTGGCAGTAGACAGGGAGCAACGGCACCCCCGAGCAACAGCTTTCCCACCGAGGCATTTGATCATATGCTGACTGGGTGAAAAAGAGTGTAAATTAAAGTCCCTCCTCACCCTGACACTTTAAACACGAGACACGACAGGCCATATTTTCTCAGCCAAATCAGGAGCCCAAGAGATGGATACCAATTATAATTGCAGCAGGAATAAAAAAAAGAAATCAGACATAGGTGTGTGTCAGTAGCCTGGCGCTAAATCACAACAACAGCAGTTGGATGATGAAAACTTGCCTGCAGGGGTTGAGGAACCCAGAGCCATTCTTTGCACAGTGATGGAATGTGCACTTGAATTTGCATCACTCTGTGACATATCAAAGAGAATACACAAGCAGATGTGCCTCTTTGATTTTCCTAGTTGTGAGATGCAGAGTTATTTTGTGGGTCCACAATAATCTGCGGCTTTCTTACCATAATCCTCCAGTTTTAGTCAAGTAATGAACATCGTGAGGACGATAAAGTGTGTACAGCATGTTGCATAAGCTCTACATATCCCTGTTTGCGTGTTTATGTGTGTGTTTGGAGAGAGGGAGAGACAGTGTGTTCTTACGACTTTGGGTAGCAACTGGATTATAGCACATGCTAATGAAACAAACTAGACAGTACAGATACACACACGTAAATACAAAAGCACGTTATCCTTAACAGGATGTTATATTGAGTACCATTCACTTAACTAACTCTATCCCTGACCTAGGTCTGAATTCAAACCTCAAAGTCTGATCTACAGTCCGAGGTGAATTTCACAATTTGCATCTGCCCACTGGGGTTTGTCACAACTTTCCATGGACATCTATCTGCAGCCAAGATTTAGTGAGCACTCTGACTGAATGGTAACAGTGACAATAATGGAACCAATTTAAAGGGTTGCCTCAAACAGACAACTGTTAAACAAAACCACAAGTAGGATCTTCTCAACAGAAGAAGAAACACAACAGGGGACACTTGTGTATAAGAAATACAATCTGAGGATTTAAAAAAAAAAAAATTTGTAAATGGAAAAACTTTAATCTTCATTTTAGATTACTTTCGTCTGCATCTGCTCTGAGTAGAATGTGTGCAAACAAGCTTGTTATTTCCCCCTATCCGACTATATTTAGTAAAAACCTGTTTATCTCTGAGTGGAATGTTGTGATTTAATAGAGCCAAAAAATGAGCTACAGTGCTATCCCGAACATTAACCAATATTGGTACATACTAAACCCTTTAACCTTGAGCTTAGCCTAAACTTAGTTAACATCCTTACTAAAGCCATTAACCCCGGAAAATATAGTACACCACATTTAAACTGGAGTTTAGTCCACTACTGGTCTTAACATCATAGGTTTTTACTAGAAAATGGTCTAAAGAGGAACACAAACAAGAGCAAGGACAAATCTACAAACTAATTTATATTTAGATTGTTTTTAGATATTGTACTGACTACTAATTATTTGAATAACTCCATGATTAGCACTAACACAAGTCATAACTTTGGTCCCTGAAAGGAACATATCTAAACAGGCTCTTGGTCAATTTGCATCTTACACTATTGTAGACTATTGTGCTGCCATTTTATACCTTTTGTTCAAATTTGTAAGTATAAATAAACCACTTTGTTCTAATCTTCATACATCATTTCATATGAGGTTATGCTTTTTGTTAAATAATTATTTCTATATGACTTATACAGATACAGACTACAAAAAAAGTTCAAAATTCATGTTTTTCTTAGAGGGTAGAGGGGAGGACAGACTTTACATAACATCATACTTCTTTTTAATTTGGTTCTTATTCTCATTTGAACCAACTGGCTCTTATGAAATGTGACTAAACAGAACCTATGGTCAAACCAAAATAACTAAGAATAAGCTCCTGATTGCAATATTACGTGTGAGCATTACGTAACCACATTTCCTTACAGAAAAACAACTTAAATTGTCAGTTGTCAGCTCTTGGTCAGTTTTTCCTTTCATCAACCCATAACTGTAAGAGTGGAATTACTATTTAAGGACTTGTTTTTTGCGAAAGGAATCTTGGAGCCTCTTGGGTAAAATTGACCTGACTCCCTCCCTTTCCTTGCGTGCGAAGCACAAAGTTGGACCAAAATATGACTTGGGAAGTAAGCTGTTTGGACAGATAAGAACAACATTTTGTGATTAATTGGCTTATTCGGCAGTTCTGAGATGGAGCAGATGTTGAGAGCTAAAGGTCCCGATTATTTCTAAGAAAGTCCAACACACACTCAGTCTAAGGGCTGCCAGGATCCTTACGTAAAACAAGGGCAGAATTGCTATTGGTCGAGACTTTCCAACTCACACCAGTGAAAATGAGATTGTATAAAAAAGGGTTGATGTTAAGAATAGAGTGAGATTTTGGGGACTTTTGATTTTGTACTGATGAAGCTGTAAAGACGAATCTGTGGATGTGTAATAAATCTCCCAAACCCGTCTGGCCGGCAGGAACGATCATGTCTCAGAGCGTTATTTCTTTCCCTACATATTTAAAGAGTTTAGCACCTTTCAATTCTCCTTCATAACCCTCTTGCATTGTTTTCATGCATTCATTCTTCATTCAAACTTGCATACAGGCTATTTTGCATCTATTTACTTAATGCATGACATTACCTTGTTGTTGCAGTGGAGTACTTACAAGATTTGTGGAATTCAAGTACTGTAGCACAAAAATGCTTGTTAATTTAAATATATAGTGTCTGTACATTTAGTATTGCACTTTGTTCTCATTTAATTTGGTATTAGTCCTCATTTAGGTGTCCTGGCTCTTATAAAATATGTCTAAATATGATCTGACTAAAGCAACTAAGAGGCCTCTGGTTTGTAGATATTATTTATTGGATTCATATGGTCACACTGTCTTGGCAGACTGCCCAAAGATTATAGAAAATTATTTTTAAAGTGGTGGTTATGCTCTTTGCAGCTTTGCTGAAAAACCATCCTGTAGCCTATTAGACTTTTCCATTTTGTACCTGAAGAAGCCAATCAAAACAACCAAAAAACAGAAAGGGATGAAGTGACCAGTAATTATTTTGAAAAGGCAACTTAAACAAGTACTGTACACATATTAAAGCTTGTATTTCTATCTCTTTTGGGACACTACATTGCCTTCCATTCAGTTGAGTAAGTATCTGTGATCATGTCTGACTAGATTTACTGTAGCCCTAACCCTAACCCCCACCTCTACACCACAAACGTATGTTCCAACACATTAGGACTGGGTTTTAATCCCCATTATGACCATCAGTCACGAGAAGGTAGGTGATTGTCCTTGGAAAGGTCCTAAAGAGGCTACATAGCGCACGGGTACGCACACACACACGCAGAGAGAGAGGGAGAGAGACACAAAGAGAGAGTTATCACATAGTGCTGCTTGTCAAGCAGCACTCACCATGTCCATATTATTATCTCTGCACTGCATTAAACATAAGGTTTTTGCAGACAAAAACCTTATGTTTTTTCCATGCAGGTGCAGGAAGACAAGCATGCCAGGTGCTTCTCCATCCTTCCTCTTCGATTTCTCCTCCCTCAGCGCGCAAAGGTGCGCGCTCTCACGCACGCGCGCAAAAAAATAAAAATAAATAAATACTCTTGGCTTGCCAGCAACATGCTCTTCCCTTCTCCCCCTCTGCCAGGGAATTAAATTCTTAACCATTTCTGGCGGGAATGGGATCGCGTCCGCGCTCTCATTATTGCACCTCCAGACACAGTCCAAAAGCGACGCGGCCCAGTTTCCCCTCACTTTGGCGGCGGCACCCTGCGAGCGGCGATGCCACAAAAACAATAATTATAAGCCAAGAAGCTGGAGAGGGATGTGGTGTTAGTGAGCCGCCAAGCGGACCATCTGCAGCCTCCATCAAAAAAAAAAAAAAAAAAAAAAAAAAGTCAGAGCGGATGCCTCGGTTAAGTTGCGAAATTGGTCACCATAAACAGAATACTCTGGCTCATTTATACAGAGAAACAGCGGAGAAGCTAATAATTATTCTTAACTATAACTCAATTAGTCAAGGTCGTTTGCATTACCAACTAATGTTGACCATTGTCCTATAATATAAAAACACATGTCACAATGCAAATTAAAGGTCGTTTTGTCGTATTATCCGTCATGGTTTAGGCATCAGTTTCTCTAAAACACATTACAGCCTGCGGGGTAAACTCCAATAAGAGCAGCTGGTTTATTTCTCCCACTGTTCTGTCACAACGCACCGACGTGGATTTAACCAGTGTGCATAAACCCATCGAAACCCTCCAATTTAATACTACTACTACTACTACTACTAATAATAATAGTAATAATAATAAAAACTTATTATCCACTTACCATCAAAAACGACGGTCCTCATGGTTTAGATGGGGGTGAAATCCTGGAGCGCTATAAATCCAAGTCGAACGACTCGCGGTCGTGCGCAGAGATAGATGAGATATCCGTTATTTAGTGAAATTTCTGGGGTGATTGCAAATCCCAGCAAGTAAAAGTGGGGGAAACGAACAGCTCTGCACCCTTCAAACTTTAGCCGTAGGTCTTCCCAGATGGGGAGCCACGTCTCCGCTCGTACCCTGGCTCAGTCATGTGGATGAGGATTTCAGGAAAAAGTCAGCAGTAAATATCCAAATTTAGATCAGCAGACTCGACACCTCCCCGAAAAATGTGGGCCGAGCAGACAGCTCTGGAATAACAACAATAAAAGAAAAAAGAGCTCAAAGTGTTATTGCAGTTGTTGAGAATGAAAAAAAACAAAAACAAAATAATAATAATAAAACAAAGAAGCCAACACAGAATCCAAACGTTGTAATCGCAGAACACATCCAGTTCGATCAACGATCAACTGTTCGTTTTTGTCACAGTATGTTTTCCAAGTGCACAGCGAGGAAAGTGTGCGGCATGAGCGTGGACGACGGCCGCACTGGTGCGCATCCGTGTGCGTTCACCGGGCGGGGAGGAGATGAGGGCGGGGCGGCGAGGTGAGTCTGGCGGAAAAAAGAGACAGAAAGAGACGGGGAGAGAAAATTCAAAAGATGAATCTTTTATGGCTATGTGTCACGGTACAAAAAAATATCCCCCTTTTTATTCCAAATGAAAAGTTAGAATACGTATAATAGCAAAAACAAAAATGTCTCCAGGCTATTTCCTGCCAGCGTTTTATGATACCCGCATTAAAGCTATTAATAGAAAGTGGTGAAATTTCCAGATTTTGCAGAGTGACTCGCAGACCTAAAGCCATTTCTTGTAGCGCCGTGCCTGCGCTCTGATGAATGTTTTATGCGCAGAGGTTTGGGGTTGGTGGTGTGGCTGTGTAGGACGATGACGTGCGGCGAATCTATTTGTATCGGACTCAGTAAGGTGCACAACATGCCTAGAAAAATAAGCTCGAAAATAGAGGCACAGAGCCAAGCCTAATGCTGGGACCCGAGCTTTCTCCTGAGAAACTCCTGCGTTTATGTCTTCATGAAGTTCTCATACACCACCTGGAAAAAAATAAAAAGATTTTCATCCTGTGTGGTTAGAATAAACTTTATTTTACGAAAGTATTTGTGTATAACAGGCAACTCAAACAATTCCCTGGTAAGCACGACGTGTTAGATGCACAGAACCGTTCATTTATTTTGCATATATTAGTGATGACATTTACTAAGTGACTGGATGTTAAATAGTCACTGCTGACAGTACCACAGACTAATTCAGCGGCGCTCATTGGGTCTGCATCTAATGCTGAGCCTTGCTCAGACCCTTGAGAATTGGGGGTCTCAACACAAGAACGTTATCTTTAGGTGTTACACGCCCCCTACCGGCGAACATTGAAAGAGCGTATTTTAATCTGAGGAACAGAGAATCTCTGGGTGATACCCAAGGTACTCTTGTTGATTAATATTAGACGTCACATTGGTAACTTACTGTCTTACTTCCTTAAGGATATTACCTCATGTGTATTACTTCCATCATGATTAACAAATGTAGACGAGCTGCCACTACAGCTGGTGAGTATTTATTTCCACTGCAGGAAAACTTTACTCTGCTTTATATGTATTTGAGCTGATGGCACCAGACAATGCAAAAGATTCAAACTGATCAGTTGGAATAAGAAGATATGTTATCTTGATGCTTGTTTTTTATTTTTATTTTTCTACCAGATTTCTACTATCTAATCTGGTTGCAGCAAACTTTTAGGGGTATCAGGATAAATGTGGTTCAATCAAAATGCATGCCACACTTTTCATATTCCACATTAAATATTTTGGATTTTTATTTAATAAGCAAGATAGTATTTTGAAAATTTGTGGTGGTCTAGAGGATAAAATCTCAATTTATACATTGAAATTTGTGGTTGAAATATGGCAAAACGTGGAACAATCAAGGCTTATGAAATGTTTTTAAGGTTCTGTATGCCTGGCACAATATTAATGCCTACAATAATTACAGTACGCTTTGTAGATTGAGACAGATAATATCCAAAAGATTACCACAGTGAGCAGGTGAATGGAAGCCACTGTCAGGTGGACGGTTTAGACAAGTGAAACAGGGATAGGCTAATCCCAAGCTTACAACCACCACCAATGTTGAATCACACCATCAGAATATGTCAACGAGCCGCTCGCCTGGTATTTGCTCTCAGTGGGGATGAGCAGAGCCAGATGGCCTGTAGAGACGTGGGCCAAAGCCGCCACGGCAACCTGCTGAGAACGAGGTCATCCCACACAAAAGAAGATGGTGTCACCTTTCGTGGTTGTCTTTGTCTCTCCTACTTTATCCAAATGCATCTGGCTGAGTAAACACATGCATGAGTGTCATCCGGTCACGTTGTTGTATAGCTTTGCTTTTGAAGCAGAGACAGCTTAGTTCTGGTAAAGAGATGGAAATAAAATCATGTGTAAAGAAACAGACATCAAACACCTGTGTATTTTCCTTACTTAACGTTGTTAGTAGCACGTTTTTAATTTTAACACCTTTATCTTGCACAGACCAACAGACAATACAGTACCAGAGTAACCCAGTTCTGGAGGGGTATTAGGTGATAAGCAACTCTTCAAACAGAAACTGCTCTCGACAGAATAAGAACAAGCCTTGCATGCAAAAAGGATCCTAATTGAGTCAAAGCAACGTCGTTACTTCTACATTATTATAACACGACGTTCTCAGACAATAATGACTCCTAAAAATTTATAATAAGGATAATTATATGCTAAGATACTTCCAAAGGCCAGGAAGTTTATGGGGTTCATGACACCTGATTACTTCCTCTATAACAAGCTTATAAGTACTCCTCTCATTTTGCTATTATATATCACAAAGACATGAGGGAGCAAGTGAAAAGGACACCTTCCACAATAAGCAACTATAAATTAACTAACAGCAGATCATTGCCATGTGAAGTAAAACAAAAATAAGATTGAGGATCCTTAATTCATGACAGTAATGAAATGAGTCAAGCTGTTGAGTCTCAAAGGCAACGGATCCCTATAGGCTGAAGCTCTACCATTCTTTTCATCATAAGTCTAACAGATCAAAAGGAGAACAGGGGCATAAATGACTTCCTTTGGTAATGGGGAAGTTAGTTGTATCCTGCTGCTACAGGAACTGCAACGGGCTCAATATTAATCTCAGTTTAGGAATAAAAGCTAAGGATTTTACTCAGTTTATAATGCAGAATGAGCAAGTTGAACATGAAATTTAATTTGTGATTATGTCAAAGATCCTGGATGCCTTCTACACTAACTCATCTTGTGGCATATCCATATTTTGTCTTGAATAATCTTCCTCTGTGTCTCCTGTGAGGTTCAGAATTATATAAATATTTAAAAATGGTGCTGGCATTTGCTTTCGTTAACGTTCTCCGCTGCATTTGGCTGGTGTTGGCCCATAAGTATAGTATAAGTATAAGTGTAGCTTCATTTGTCACTTTAGGCCATATTGCTTTTTTAGCTTTTGCCTAAACCAGAAGCAGATGGAGTCTGATAAAGAAATGTTTTGATTCATTAAAAGGGGAAAATATGTATAAAGAGGAAAAAAAAGTCAAATGAAATCCTCATCAGGGAGGGATTCCCCGCTGGCTTAGCTGCACAAAAGGTTTTTGTAAAATATAAGCCTTTATATAATATGTAAAAAAAAATATATATACAAGGGACAGTTTTATTAATTGTTAGAATATGAGTTATGCAATACTGTGAAATACTATTTGCCCTCGTATAGTTTAAAAAAAAAAAAGTTTACATTTTCTTTAGCCTACTTCATTGGGTTGACAGGTTCTAATTACTTTTTTCTTTAGTTAATATTAGGTTACCCACTAACTAGAGCGTGAACACTTTAATTAACCCCAACCCAAAAATATTTAATAATCAAAATCAATTTGACTTTCAATACAGAGGGGCAAATGTGTTCTTATGAATTGTTTTGGATGTATTTTATTTTTCAAATTATAATTGCAATAACCTCCAATAACCACGTCAGCCTGACAAAAAGACAAAATTAGAAAAAAATAAATAAATTCTGATGGAATAAACATTTTTACAGAACTGTATGCGCTGCCAACACAAGAATATCTTTCTGTATATTCAGTAAATAAACATACAGGTGCATCATTGTTACTTCATAAAAAATATGATTGTAACGTAGGTGCATTTGTTTCACTAAACCGTTATAATCAAACCATGTATTTTTATTCCTAAAGCAATAGCAATAGAAATCCTGACAGACAAAGAGCTATGGACTGTTTATAGAATAATAATGGCTTCGTGGGTACCGACATGAAAGAGGCACCTTCTTGGACTGTGTCTTACTGAGGAGCAATGCACCCAAATTAAAAATGAGCAAAGCAAACAAAACCAGGCATGTAAATTTCCTGCTGACTTTCTCTCTCTAATTGGGTGTCTTACAGATCTGCCACGTAATCATAAATCTCATTCTAGTTGAGTTACATCTTATTTGTAACTCAACTGTTAAGATGTGTGCTTCTAACGTCTTTGTTTTTTTTTTACATCACCCTGTGGTTCTCTTCTTCTCTTTTTGTATTTGATTCTTGATTGAACTTAATTGCCTGCTATTGTTTTTTCTTTTAATTTTCTCCATCTCATTTTGGATTTCTGTTTTTATTTTGGTTATTTTGTATTGCAGTTGGTGAGGTTTCACGTCTTCATTTTAGTCAGTTGATGAATGGATTATATGTAAAACAGTAAATAAGTCAAGAAAAAAAGTCAGGCATTTTCTTGCCTGACGTTGATGGCAAGGCATGGTGGTTATAAGAAACCACCATGCAAAGTGGTTTCTTATAGATAGGAAGTTAAGGGACAAAAAGTCAAAGCTTGAGGGCACGATGCTTCCAGGTAAATAGGAGATCATAATTAAAACTGCAAATAATGTGCAATACACAGTAAATTAAATGCAATTACATACTAGAACTGCAACATGTATGAAACAAGGGTACAAATTAGCAATGTAATTAACTATAACCTACAGGTTATGACTAAACCTTTTTTTTTTCAGCCACAGCTAACAGAACATAGCTGTTACAATAAATAACTTGTAAAAACTGTATGACACCTTTTATTGGAATATGTCACCACACCACTCCCAATAAGACTCTTTGGACTAAAGCAGTACCTCTGAAGCATAGTCCAGGCTTACTCCCAAGCAACATCCATTTCTTTTTTGTGTTTTTTTTTTTTTTTTTTGTTATGCCTTTTTTTTTCCTCCAAACTTCCAGTACAAAGAGTTCAGTCTGCTCGCCAGGCCCTTGCTCATTAGGCCTGGGAGTCAGATATTAATTCTGGCTTGGGTGAAAACCCTGTCGCCATTAAGATCGGGTGACAGCTCATTTTCCTTGGTGGCCAGCAGCAGACAATAGCTGTGATGGAATTGTTTTTTTTCCAGTCTGTAACCTCATTAACTCATTCGAATAAAGACAATGTGGAGTTGTTTGCATTAAGCTGTAATTATACTGATTCACTCACTTTCTGCCTCTCTTACTCGCTCTCTCTTCTTTCCATTTGCCACTTTAATTAGATTCCCCTCCACTCAAATACCGACAATGTGGACTGGGTTGTGTCTCGTAAATTAAGCACCTACCTACCCATCACTTCTTGTGGTGTTTTGTGTTTCATGCATGAGGAAAGGGAGGAAACGGACAGTGGAAAGGAAGTGGACATCTTCACTACTCATATATAACTTGGCCATATAGGTTACATTCCTTGAAACTGTCAATGGGTCAAAAAAGACAAGAATGGGTAAATTTATTCTTACATAGCTTCACATGGTCTGGTGCCTGACCTTGATTTCCTCTCTTTTTGTTTTCTCAAGTGAGAGACTTGAGAAATGAAAGAGCTGAAGGAAAAGCAAGAAGACAGTAAGATGGAAATAAATTGTGAATCTTGGATGAACACAGGCTTTGTTCATCTGTCTTATGTCAATTTGATCTCATATTCTGGGTAGTGTGAACATATATAAGTAGATATATGACATGACTTTTTAAAATGACTTAAAATCAAATCCTAAATAGCTGTCTACATTTGGAGAATCAGCTTTTTCTGTCAATAGAGAGTAATATCTGAGTTTACCTTCTTCATATTTGTAAGAAACCAGTTGGCAGGGATGAAAACTTTCATATTTAGATTAGATTAGAAAGGTATAAAGGTATAACAGCTCCCAGAGGGCCCAGGATTTTTCACAGCTCCTACAGCAAGCGTGTGAAGTGCGCTGGATGATTATAACAAGACCATCAACATTTAGGTATCTTGCCTACGGCCTAAAAATATAGTTTTTTTTTTTCTTCAGGCTTTTCAAAGCAGAAAAAGGAAATTAAAAACATTTTCTTTTAAGAACTTGTATTTATGAAAAAACATTTTTTAAATAATTAAAATCTTTTTTGGATGTTATCCATATGCTAGGGCTTAATTAACAAACACCATTGGTTTGGGCTAAATTTACACAATGTTCTTATTTTGGGGAAAGTTTAAGAAGTTGGCAGGTTTATGCTGAACAAAGAGTTCTCCCATCTTAACAGACATAATTAGACCCTGGTTTCACTTTAAAAACTCTTGTTTTCCTTATGCTTACGGGAAAAAAGTTAATCAGTGTGACTCAGTTTTATTTTAGATGAAACAAGAAGGATCCTCATCATTCTTCACAGAATGTCATTTTAAACCATAAAACAAGCAGCTCAGAGTTCACAGAATCTCCCCCATCGGGTGAATTAAAAATAGTGAGATGTTAAAACATATTGAGTAGTTATTTTTAATAACTATGAGTTGTGGTGAAATTTAGTTCACTTTGGTCACACAGCAGGTCTTTTACCTGCTGAGCAGTTAGCACAGCCTAGTTCGACATTCACACTAACCCAAGAAGTGTATAGTTAAAAATTCAAAATATAGTTGCATCTCAATAAATTAGAATATTGTTGAAGCATATTCACAAAGTTTAATCCAGTTAAAAACTGACTTATTGTATGTTTTTTGTGTATATGAATGGTGTTTTAATTGTGTTAATTTTATGACCACCTTTTAATGTTTTCAAATGACGTAGCTTGTGGTTCAGTTCATTTAGAATGTAAAAGTTTTTTTTTTAAAAAACATTGTTTACATCATCATGTTCAAAATGTGTCAGGTTAACATTTTTTTTTTAATTTAGTGAATATTTGATTTTGTATGTTAGGGGTCAGACTCTGAAAGGCGAGTGCCATTGCAGGAGAATCTCCTCCTTGCCTCAGTATTGATAATACTGAGGTATTATCAACATTCACATTAAAGCACTTAGTAGAAGCTTGGTGATACATAAACTGGTCTGTACTGTCAATCAACCTTTCTAAACTCTCAAATATTCTACAAATGTTCTTGTAAATTCTGCCCACAGTAACCAAAGCTTACAATGACACACACACATAATTATCTTACAAACAGTGATGTTTTATTGGTAGCATTTTGAGCTCAGGAATATTCTGTCCTCTGTTGAGTGACGTTTTTTGTCTAGAGCTTTTTTATTTTCACTTTTTTTTATTCATAAAGACACAGATTTATTCTTTTTTCATATACAGCACTGTGGTCATTGTATTCACAAGACAAGCTGCTCTGCCAGCATTGTGATCAAAAACATGTCTTTCATGTTGTCGGCTTTGTGCTACAGTGTAACAGCTGGACAACAGAGCAATTTGTCCTGACATGCCCTCAACAAAGAAGCCATATTGCTCTGTCTGAAATTCCAGGTCTGTTCTAGGCCGGATTATTAATCTGCGTTTTTCAATTTTACCTGACACCCTACTCTTGGTTCTGTCTTCCTTAGTAATTCCCATTGCAGATTATTTAGCGGTCTAATGTCTTCACTCTGTCTGGTAAAGTCAATTACACACCCTAAATGGAGTTAGTTAATTTTCCTCACTTCAGTGAGGCAGTCTCTGCTGCCAGCAGCTCTTCACATGACTTTCATTTCTACGGACATTTATATTTCCTTGATTTCAAACATTAGATAGGACCATGAAAAGTATTTGTAATAATTGAAAAATAATGACATGATTCCGTAGAAGTCTTCTTTTAAATGGAAATGTCCTTCTAAAAACATAAAACTGATTGTTTGGAGGCAGTTCCAAGCTTTTATTGTGCTGTTGAATCTGATTAGATGATCCTATCTTTTAATTTGTGATGCATAATGTAATTGTCAGGTTTGATCTATTTAACAAAATGATTGCAGTCTGCATTAATAATATAAAATACCACCAACCCATTTAACTTCTATTAAATTCAAAATGACTTTATGAAAAGCCTTATAAAACAATAATTTATTTAATCTAAAATTAGTATTATAATTCACCTTTTGTTTGTATTGGGGGATCGTCTATTACAATGTTTTTATTCCACAGGTGTATTGATATGATCAGATGATAGCATCAGCAAATTTCAGTGTCATGTGTCACACATCAGTAGGCCCAGATTGAAAGTCTGAGGGGATGTCCATCCTTAAATCTAAATGAATCTCTGCTGGTAAATCTTTCAAAGTATTAGGCTGTTCCGTGAGATACTGGAAGTGTTTGAAGGCAAACAATCAATCTTGAACAGAATCTAAATCTTTTGTCTTTAAGCCTACAAAAGACGATAAGACATGGCCATCAAGATTGCAGCTCAGTGGTCTAAAACACAACCTTTACCATGTGATGGATAATGAGAAAAGACATTCCACATTTTCAAAACATGAAATTAATTCACCAGTGAAGACGTCAGAGCATTTAATATCCCTTGGAAAGCTTTAAGAAAAATGAAAGCCTTTCATCTCTACATATAGACATGCATTTTGTCTAGAAATTCCATTATAAGTAGAGTATTCCAAATTAATGCAAAATTAAGATTCTCAATTTATTTTGACAATCTAGTCCATGTAGACCAAGTAACAAAGAAGACTTTAGCTGGACAGGAAAGAGTAGGATATTTAGAACTCTGTCATGCAGGATGCTTTTTGCCCTGCTTTGTGAAAATAAAACCATAAATATCAAAGAAACAGGTCAATTGTGAAATGTTAATGAATTTTGAGCTAATCTCCAATTAAAAGAAGTTGCTTGATTTAATGGGAGCTCACAATATTGTTGCTTCTACTTCAGTACAAAAAAAACTAATATTTCAAATATGTAATTTTCTGCACATAGACATGCAGCTTCCATTGATGTATGTCTGTACTCTTGATGCGAACTAATGAATCCTGCTCACACTTCCATGGCCCCTGACGGTTTGAATGACACTGGTATGTATCAGTAATTACATTTAGTTTAATTGCAGTGACTAATTTAGACTCCACTTGTATATATGTTGTGAAATCCATAGTTTGCGATTCTCTTCATTTTTTTAGAACGTAATATAAATCTACAGAGAATTTTGCTACTTATCAGTATTATCTGAATTTTTGGCTTGATCAAACCTAAACATGCTGTCTAAAATCACAACATTTGCTGTTTTGCAGATCACTGAAAGATCTGTAACTTAGTTCTACCGAATCATGGTCACAGTAACAGTTTATTGTGGCCATTGTTAAAAAAAGAAAAAAAAAAAATGTTGACTATTATCAATGAAGTACACTGCCTGGCCAAAATAAAAGTCACCACCTGGATTTAACTAAGCAAATAGGTACAAGCCTCCTATTGGATAATTACTGCATAGGCGATTATCTTTCAGCTGGCAACAAGTTATTTAACCCCAGCTGATGCAATGAGTAACTCCTCATTTCTTAAACAACCATGGCAAAAGACACATCCTGTGGTCGTGGAAAAGACGTTAGTCTGTTTAAGAAGGGTCAA
>CAEFZX010012551.1:61162-89764 GCA_903066825.1 Alfaro cultratus | reverse complement strand
CATGCAGCCTTGGACCGGCCCTGCATGATGAGTTCAATCTGCTGCACTGCAGAGATGAGCAACAAACAGAGATTTAACTCTGGCTAAGTGGAGAAAGCATTTGATATGTTTTGATGCTCCAAGTAACTGGAAAAATCCTAAAACTAATAATAAAATAAAATAAAACCTGTGTGATGCGTGACTACGAGGCGAGTGTGAAAACTCCTCCAAGGGTTTAACCAGCAACGCTGCGGCCAACCAGGAACACAGACACAGAGCCACTTCCTCTGTGAGCGAACAGAAGTTCTGAGAAGAAAGACATGAAGTCCTGCTTTCAAAATGAAATGTGTGCTCTTAGATTATGGCCGAAAAATTCCCTCATATTCATTCAGTAAAACTGAAAGAGCAACTGCAGCTGTGAAATGTTACTTAAACGTCTAAGAAATAATCCAGATTAGGCCACATTGTCTGGTTGAGGTAAATTTAAGAAATGTATTTCCTCTTCCAGATCACCTTCTGCTTTCCTCTGGTTGGTCAATGTTGGCCCAAAGCTCATGAGAAACAAGATTTATGTTGTAGTCATATTTGGTACAAAGTGTTTAGCTTTGAGCTAAATATTTAACTAGCTAACCAAATATTTAGTTTGAAATTTAAATAACCCAGATTATTGCTGCTAATCTTCGACAGAGTAACATCACAAATTGCTCCCCGTTCTGATATATTATTTAGTTGATGGATTGATTATTGGATAAGGATGTTGTAATGCTTCATTCAAACATCCGGCATTGATGAGACGCCAGTTAATGACTGCAGCAGATTAACTCTGTGCTGAAACTAAGAGTCTGAATTTCTGGCCTCACTGTTTATTGTTGGCCCTTAATCTGGTGGATTTTAACAGATAAATGTTCTCCTGTTTTCACATGATGTCAAGAAGTAAACACCAACATTAGCATGAAAAACTAATCCCTTTAATCCCATGCAGAGCGTTTTTACCGTGGCAGATCGACTCACAGCCCAGGGCGTCATCCATCGAGGGGCGGCTTGTGTTCTCTAACGAAAACATTAGCCATCAGTTTGTTCTCACGTTTTGGACGTTCATATAATGAAGTTGGCAATGGATGAACGTGTGAACGCTGAAGTTGGTGTCTGACTGACAGACTCCCATTCAGTCCCATATTTAAAGGGCAAGCACACCGTTGCGCTAACGGCATGCTAACTGCTGGTGGTCGTCTCTAAAACAGCGGAGAAACAAACTGTGAACAACGACGGGTTTCGGTTCCTGATCAGTTAATTATCACAGCAGTTCAGGGAAAACAAAACGAACTTCAAAGAAATGAGCAGCAGCTCATTTGATGCTGTTGACCGCAGGATTTTATTAGTCAAATTGAGTCATTTTTCTGTCTCACTGGCAGTGGAGGGATTCATGCGATGTAAAAAGCTAACATGGTGTCAGGGCAGCTAGATCTGCAGAGCGCGGTGGAGTCCCTCAGGGCTCCCGCTCGGCCCGTCCGGTTCTCCTCGGCATCATTACTGAGATCTGGCTGCAGATGACGCAGCGACATCAACACCAGGCAGGGAATAAATGGATTTCATTCACAGCTGCTTCCAAAACTCAGCCTGGATTTTAAGGCCTCACTGTTCCAGGATTCCAGGAAAATTAGCTTCAGCAGAAATCAGGAATATTTTAATTTAACTGGTCATATTTAATGTCTGCTGAATAAAAGTCATATTTCACAGATTTGATGAATCTGGACTGAACTTAAGCATCTCTAACCTAAACTGTAAAACATTAAATTGATTATTTATTGTTATTTATGCTACAGATTTTTACAGGAAACTTTAAAAGATTCAAACTTTTTTTTCTCACTGACATTTAATCAGACTGACGTTTTCCTGCTTCAGGTCTGTAAGCATTAAATTATTTCTGTTTGGCAAATGGCAGAAAAATGAGACGGACGTTTTTTTTATTTTAGAGAATTTGATTAAATCTTTTTTAATAGAAAATTTAAATCCTGAAATAATTATTGTGACCCAAACGAACCCAAAGCAGGAACGGTTCAAATCCGATTTAATATCAAACAGAATAATCTTTTCTATAAGTGTGTGGACTGGACAGTCCAGGAATCAGAATTAAACTAAAAACACAGATCAGCTTAAAAACATGCAGAGAAATGGAAAAAACGAGAGTTTAGAAAGCAGAACAGAACCTCATGATCCAGATAGAAAGTTGCTCCCACTTCTCTATTGTCTGCTTTGAAGGTGGACCCATCAAAATATCAACCTATAAATACCTCAAACCTCTAATATTCTGTCCGTCTGATGGATATTTAACCCTCTGGGAGGCAGAACACCTGAGATCCTTCACCTGCGCGGCTGAGAAACTCCTTCTCAGGTTATTTACAGCCAGTATGCAGATTTCTTTTCTCCACACCAAGAAGCTGTTGCAGAAACCGCTGAACCACATCAGAGAGGAAAACTGAACCGGAGGAAGCAGCTGCTTCCAGGTGTGAAACTGCTGCAGCTTTTCCAACGTAAAACGATTCAATAAACTGAAGTCCTGCCTGGTAGACGTGATCGATCTGAAGCAGATCTAAACATGAAGCGAATCACCTGATGACCTCCAACCCTCCACAGACCCAGATCAGCAGCACAGTTAAAGCTGGAAACGGTCAGATTTACCTGCTGAACTCACCTGTGTGCGTCTGCCAGCCTGAACCTGCAGATTACTGCTCTGACTTCCTCCCTCTGTGAGCTGCGCTGCGATCGCAGCGTCGCCCTCCTCGTTGCTGCGGGGGGAGGAGGAAGAGAAAAACAGAACCTGTCTGCACTGCTGCTCATTTGCAAATCAAAAAAACTCAGTTTTCCTGGTCAGCTGTTTTCCAGAGAAAACCTGCTTAATAATAATGAAGCCTGTGTTGCTGTGCTGAAGGAAACGCAGTTTATCAGGAAAACTGGAGGCGTCTGGTTCTCTGGGTTTCCTTCAGCTTGAGCCACCAGAGCAGAGCAGACAAAACGCTTCGTAAGGTTTTATCTGAAGGTCTGCATAAGACTGAACGAGTCAAAGAGGCATAAAGACTCCTTCAGAACCATCAGCAGATCAAATCTCTCAGTCAGGATTAGTTTAGTGTTGGTTCTTCAGGTGGAGTCCCACAGGGTTTCATACTCGTCCCCCATTGTTTTCACTTCCTGCTGCTGTTTGGAGCGATTCTAACTCGGCACCAGGTATCCATCACTATCCATCTCATCTACTGGCCTGCTGGCTGACAGCAGCTGTGCTTCCATCAAATTGTTATGTCACATTTTAGCAAACTCTCAAAAAAGAAAGAAAATTGGAATGAAGCGTATTTCCATCTACTGACCCAAGTGTGAAGCCAATCAGCCAGGCGAAGCAGACGTTGACGCTACGCATAATAACAGGAAGTATCGCTAACTAGCATGGACCAAACATGGCAGAAAAACTCCCCTCTGAGCTGGACGTCTGGACGTTGAACAGTCTCAGAGTTTGGTGCCTCTGGTAAGGCACAGATCTATACCATCTTTCCATCTTTTTAAACTTTTTTTCAGAACTACCTCAGGTTCTCCTAAAACCTTTTTTGTGAAACTAGAAAGCTGTTTCTAATTTTTCCGTTTCTACTGCGGCACCATTTATCAAACTGCATAAAAATGTTGATGGAAACACGACTAGAGGCGAAACGAACAGAATGAATGAATGCAACCCATTTGGTGGCCATTACAGGAGTCAGTGAACTCACCTTAAATCAAAAACAGAGTGAAATATTGAACGTTTTTTAAATAATCAACACCTGAACAAAAACATTCAGACGTCCGTTACTCCAGACTCGACTGTGAAATCAAACTGATGGCTCATCTGAGCCCGGTTCTGGTCCTGCTGGAGGTTTCTTCCTGTTAAAGGGGAGTTTTTCCTCTCCACTGTCGCTACTTGATGCATCGATTCTCTGATGAATCCTCTGGACGTCCTGCAGGAAAGCCTGGAGTCGCCATGACTTCTGGGTGTCCTGGTTAAATCTGAGGCCAGATGTGAACCGGACCCGATCCTGAAGCCATCTTTGGGCCGGTTGATTCAAACTCTGGTTCTGTGTTGCTTCATGTCACACTTTGACCCATTTTACTCAGAAACTTTAAGTTTGCAGCCCGAAAGTTGATAAAATGCATAATCTGATGTTTTAATACACCAGGATATTCTACCGCCGTTTTCTCTCTACCTGGACCCAAACTGCTGATCGGACTGTGGGAACCCTGGTCGGTTCTGTCTGAGGTTCTGATGACCCTGCAGGGGTCCAGGCATCAGAGGTTCTGTGGAGATGCTTTCAGTTTATATTATTAAAAATGGTTTTAAAGCTGGATCCGCCACTAGAGGGCAGCAGAGGGATGGAGCTGACCGGCAGTTCCCAAAGCAACCAACAGTCACATGCAGACTCCATGTAGAAAGAGGCTGGGATTTGAACCCACAACCCAGCAGTGCCACCAGTTTAGCTTAAAGCCGTTTCCTTATCGGTCCGATCTGAGCAGCCGGTTTGGGAGGCAGCATTCCTGCTACCAGGACGTCTGCAGGGATTTTCCCTGAGAGAGAAAAGCATCAAGATTAGACAAACCACAGCAGGAAGAGGAGCAGCTGCAAAAACCAACAGATCAGGTCCAAACCAGGAGTCCAACCAGCTGCATGAACCCAACCGGACCGAACCGAACCGCCCCGACTTCATTTTCATTACAATCTAAACTCAACAAACAGAACAAAACTTAATGGGATTTTTACTTCATTTCTGGTAAACATTCAAATAACTTCAAAATGAATAAATATGTTTGACTGAAACCGGTTTAATACAGAAAAGATTTTTATCCCCAACAACTTCAGTCAAACACAGAATAGATCCTGTGTGTTTTTGTTACAGTTATTGGGAGCAAAACTGACTTCCTGTCAAGGACATTAAATGATTCCATCAGATTGATTATTTAAGCAGAAATAAGTGGAATCTGTTGGATTCTCAGCTAATATTCAAAGATTTTAAAAAAAGGAGAAAAAACGGGAAAATGTACCTGTGCGTGCTGCCCTCTGGTGGTTATGAACATTACTGCACCACTGTGTGGCAAAATGAGAAAAAGAACAAAGATTAAAACAAGATAGTGACAAATATAATAATTATAATAGGGCAGGCTAACAGTTAGAATGTCTGCTTATTTTATTATTGTTTGTTTAGAAGATGATTTGTAAGATTTTATCGCACAGAACCAGTAAAATCCATATGAACAACAATATCCCAACAATAAAGCTGTTTGTTTCATGCAGACTAATGGAGATGTCTGTTTATGAGGGTTGAGGTTGAAAACTGAGCAGAAACGTCTCTGCATGCAGGTTCATGTTGTTACACACTTTAAACACAAGATGGCGGCAAATAAAAACTAGAGGTCCATGTGTCACTGCAGCCACTCAACAAAATGAGCCTGATAAAATCACTGAGTGCACAATAACTGGCAACCCCAATATATTGGTTAGATAAATACAAATGATTTTACTTTTCCAGGAGTTTTTAATAAGCTGTCCATAATTTACTGTTTTAAATCGATATAAATACCTGTATAATATAAAACAGGCCTATTTCTTTGTGCTACTGTTCAAATAAGGAAAAACAAGAGAATCTGCAGCTAAAACAGAAAGTGTTGACCTTTATAAGTCAGAAAAGCCTTACAGAAAATATCTAAATAAGTTTATTTAGAGCAGTAATTTAAAGTTTAGATCCTCAGAAACTGGAACCTTCGTGATGCTGTTTCTTTTTCAGAGACTTCTTGATGTTTTGCTAGAGTCCAGGACATCAAGTTTCCTCCTCCTGGAGGAAACCTGCAGGTTGAGGTAAAGACAGGATCCGTCACCGATGGACAAAACATCAGCTTCACCAGGTCAAGGCGGATGATGCAGCAAATCCAACAACCAGAGGACAAGAGATCCACTTTTTACTCATCTGGTACTTAAAATCCTGACATGAAACCTCTGAGGTCCTGCTGCTCCTGCTCCTCCTAAAGCTGAAATGTAGATTAACTGAATCTAGATTGCCGTTCATAAAAAGCTTTGCTTAGCATGAAAGTGAAGCTTTATTCACTGTGTGATTCTTAAAATGTACGATCTTTCACTCAAACTAGCTCAAAAATGATTGACCCACCAACCTTTGCTCTGGTTCTTCTTCTGTGGGTCGTTGTCTTTAGAAGAGGCCAAAGTGGAATATTTCTTTATAGCCAACATCTCTATTATGACATCAAGTCTTCATTGCACCAATGAAGCTTCTTTGTCATCTCCTCTCTATATCTTTGTCTCCAAACCGTCTCTTGGTGAAAATCTGAACATTTCCAGCTTCCTTTGTGCAATAGTCTTCAAACCGTCCATCACAGCAGGTCTCAGTGCCTTCTTGATAACCTTCCTGTTACCCCGTAGTTCTCCTTCCATCACTGATCTCCCCAACTCTTGCTTCCCTCCTCCCACCCCACCATGTTCGTTCTTAATCTCATGGACCTTTAGCTCCTCTGTGAACCATCTGCCAGTCCCACAGCACACCTCGCCACTGTCTTACTGCCCTGTATATGTCCAGTAACACCCACAGTCTGCCATCATTGACCTCTTCATACAGATTTGACAGCGAATTGTCTCCATTCTCTAGATCAGCAATAACACATGGCAACTATGTGACATGTTCTGTTCCTTTCTGTTAAACTTAAAGCCAAAAATGAACAAAGACAGAAAGAAGGTTCTGAAATTAGGCAGCTTTTTATTACCAGCATATTATTGGACATACAGGACTCATATAGTCAAGGCAAAGGCAACAAAAACTCATTGTGTCAAACCTTTATGGTGACTGATATCTTCTCAGTCAGCACTTATACAAAGTCTCTCTGTGTCCTGATTGGTTGATATTTTCATGTCTCATATCAGCTTTCTTTGTGCAACAAGAGGTTCTTCTAAGGACACAGAGAGCATCAACTACATAGAGGCTCCTACCATCCATAATGTTTTTTGGACCACAACTTTGGCCTCACAAACCTTCTGGGTTTGAGGATTCCTCACCAGTTTCTTTCTCCATTGGTGCACAAAATGTTCAGCCTCCTGTCTCCTGTTGGCCAAGACGTTGCCCAGACTCTTTGTGGGCATCAAGGATCTGCTGTGCTCTGACTGCCTCCTCTTTCAGGATCTACTCTGTCCTTGTCTTCCTTTCAGATTCTCCTCTTGCTTTGCATCCATTCCTCCATCCCCCCTCTACATGTTGCTCAGACTCTGATTGGTTGACAGAGGCTTCCTCCTCTTTTTACTGGACAGTTTTCTGATAAGCGACTTTCTGAAGTTTCGACACATTAGGAAGTAGATCAGGGGGTCCAGGCAGACATTCGTCGCTGACAGGAATAGAGTCCCCTCTTTGATCTGGTGAAGCAGGATACTGTCACCTTCGCTGAAGCTTGACGATGACATCTGGCTCATGGTGTAAGGCACGCGGCAGATGTGGTACGGCACAAAGCAGACAAAGAACACTGCCAGAATGCTGAAGATGTTGCGGTTGGAGTTCCTGTAGATGCCCCTGCTGTCGCGCCGCATGCAGCGATACGTCTTGTAGACCTGGTGAGCTATGAAGGTGTAGGAGAAGCCTACGATAAGTAGTGTTACCCAGAATAGAGACATGTTAATAAGGACGGATACTTTGTGCCACTGGGCACCAAGTGGCGTCTTCAGCTGCATGCATTTTGTGAAGTTATGGTCTTTGGCTGGCCAGGTTCCCAGCATGGCGTTGGGTGCAGAGTACAAGAAGAGGAGAGCCCAGGTGAGGATCGCCAGAACCCGGGCAAAGGTGGTACTCTGCATAAGATTTAGATCAGACACTCCACTACATTTCGTCTTGAAGCAGGAGGTGTTTGTGGAGGAAGATGCATGTTGGGAAATCTTGACATAGCGCTCAAGGCTGATGTAGCCAATGAAGAGCATTCCTACATACATGGACATGTAGAAGAGCACGGCACTGAATCGGCAGTTGAAAATCCAAAGGTGGCAGCGGTTGAAGCCCATTTTCACAGCCACCCTGACGGGGAAGGAGAGCAGCATGAGCAGGTCAGCCACCACCATGTTCTTCAGGTAGACCACCAGAGCAGAGTCTGCTGGGACTCTGAAGAAGATCCAGGCGGCCATTCCATTCAGCACCACACCCACAGCGAAGAGGACGATGTAGAACGACGGGAGGACCTGGTTGGTGAAGACAGCGCTACTGCCGGTTTTGTTGGTGGAGAGCTTGGAGCAGTTAAAGAGGTCCATACCTGGAAAAAATCAATAACACATGATACAAAGTTAGGAAGTTGTTCTGTTAACTCAGGCTTTCTGCTTCAGGTTTTTTGTGCATTCATCTGACTCTGGTTTATTCATAATTCTGCAGAAGGAATCTTTGATGACATGACACGCAGCCGATGCTCAGCCCCGGTCCAGAGCTGAGAAGAGAAGCACAGCGTCATTCTGACCCGGAGAACCAAAGCTGCTGCCATCACAACTCCATTCCCGTTCCAGAGCCTCACGGTCCGAGGCCATGTGCGCTAGCTGCACTCACGCTGAAAGTTGCTAACTAAGCAGTTAATTGCTCCCTGCTTCTCCACACTGGCTTAGCGATGGGAAGTAAAGCTAAGCTTGGAATTTCCCTGATTCACAAGCATGACTCAAGTTAGAGGCTATGTGTCTAGGCAGAGATAAATTAGTTTGGATGAACAATTTCTGTGTCGTTTTAGTGTCCATTTCACTGTGTTTTTATGACTTTCCACATGACTTTAATCCTTCAAGCTGCTTGGGTACAACCAGGCCATGGAGCCTGTGGTACACACAGTGTTTTATGAGGTTATTGACTAAGAAGAATCATTTTCCTTCCTGTTCTTGCTACTAAGCTACATAAAACAGTCCTTAAAACATGCTAAGGTGGCCCATTTTCTTAAAAACTAAACGCTATTAGCTAAAGGTAAAGCTAGATGCTAAGGACAGCTCAGTGCTCCAACATTTCAAAACCTCTTTTTCCAGCTTGTTCTGTCAACCTGTAGCAAACCACAGGTGATCATAAACAACTTTAGACTTAAAATAGATTGTATAAAACAGCAAAATAGCTTGTTTTTTGTTAATAAACTCGTCTATATTGAGGATAAGTTATCTGTGTTTGTGCTCTACATGCATAGTGTCCTGTTGTTGGAAAAGCACCAGCACCTTCATCCATTATTTTAGTATCCAAGCCTTAGCAGGGAGGTATTTATAAAGCAGACTGAATATTTATCTGTCATTTTCCTGATAACCAGGTGGTGTCATGACTTGTTCTGCTGTCCTTAGTTGTTCTCTTCATTCTAATTAATGCAGCTGTTTTGCTTTCCCAGTATATTTAAGTTCGCCGGTGTCCCTCGTGTTTTCTGGGATCCTCTGCGCTGCTCGCTGCGTTCTGTGTAGTTTATGATCTGTTGTTATCTAGAAAGGTACCAGTTTAGAAAATAAAGCTTCTCATTTCTGCTGAACGGAGTTTGGCTGGACTCACCTTCATCCACACGATGACGAAACATGACACTTGGATCTAAATTATTAGTTTAGTTAATAATTTACTCATCGCCAGATCAGACAAATTGTTACACATCAACCCAGCCTCAGATACTACAGCCTCAGTTTTACAGACTTTCTGACAGGTGTGTGAAATAAAGTTATTTAGTCGTAATTTAAGTCGTTTCCCCTGATTACAGTCAATTAGAAAATCCACTAGACGTTTAAGTCCAGTTCCATCTGTTGCTTTGACTTCTGTCATCAGCTGCCAGTTTGACGTCACATATCAAAACCAGTCGGTGGGAAAACGACGATCATCAAACTGGTTTCATGCATCATATGCAAATCTCCAATTCCACTTAATGGTACTGAAATGCCACAGATGCTGCTTTTGGTTGCCAGTTAAAACACGGTAATGATCTTCCCAGCTGTTTCAGTAGAAATGATCTTTGTTCAGTGGAACAACTTTTGCCCGAGTCATTTGTTAAGCAAATCTGCCTCTGTGTGCAGCTCTGTGTGTCCGGCTGGGAGGATGTGTTGATGATGAGCTGATGCTCTCTGGGCTTGGACGAGTTTAAGAAGTTTGTTCTGAAAGCAAAGCGCAGCCACCAAAATACTAACTCTGCATGTGTTGGTGCAGGATAGAAGAAGTTCTCTTGATTGATTGGTTTGAGTGAAGAAACCAGCCTGGACCGTGTTGTTCTGGAAACGGTCCAGCCTGATTCCCAGGTTTTCCTCGACCATGCTAACGTCAGTGTGGGCAGAGACGGAGAGCCGTGGAGGGGGGCCTCCCTCACCTGAATCCAGGTGTGGTGTTAGCAGTGAGGTCTCTGTTACCAGCAGCCTGTCAGAGGAAGAGTTTCCTCTCTACGACTCACCACAGACCAGGGCTGGCCAAACCTTTTGCTGGCCAAACCTTTTGCTGGCCAAACCTTTTGCTGGCCAAACCTTTTACTGGCCAAACCTTTTGCTGGCCAAACCTTTTGCTGGCCAAAGTGAACAGAGACAAATACATTGTTGCTTAGCGGGGCACCATCTTGTTTTTCATCAGATCAAACTTGGAATTTTGCTTTGATCCTTTCATGGATATTTGAGAAATCCTTTAATCTCCATGGCAACCATTCAGCTGCTTAACACTGGGATGGGCCTAGCCCCGCCTTCAAAGGGCAGCTCCTCCCCCTCAGCTCCTTCAGACTAGCCAGTAGCAATTAGCAAACACCTGGTGGAGCTGCTGAGCTCGTCATAGGAGCTACTGCTGCTAAAAACGTTAACGTGTTAATAGAGGAGCCATGTTTTGATGACTTCCTGGAATCAGGGCTTCAGAAAGCTTCAAACTTTCAAATTAATTTTAAATACGCTTCAGAATCATCAGAATCCCAGAACAGACAGATCTGTTGTAAATGTAAATGATGATGGATGAGCTGTGGTGACGTAGGAGTTAAGCACAACCCACATATAGAGGCCTTAGTTCTCGACGCGGCTGTCGCAGGTTCGATTCCCAGCCTGGTGACCTGTTTGACCCCCACGCCCAAACAGTGTTGCATGACTGAGTAGTTATATCAAACAAAAATTAAGAGTCATCCTTCATTTTATTTGTTTTTGTCCAGCATTTCGATGGAACAATTTCTCACCACTTGTTAACTGAGTGACTATTTGGAGAAAAACATACTTCTGTTTTTACGACACCATACTTTTTACTTTTACATGATTAATGTTGTTTTGAAGCAAACTCTCTGCGTGCTCCACACACTGTGAGTAATCTCACTGAATGAAAAGGAAACATGGCTGAAGCAGAAATGCACCAAACTCTGACACCTCCAGTTTGTGTTGAAGTGAGACCTCTTGTCTTTACAACAGCTTTGATGCTTTAACGTTGTCTAGCCGCTTGGAGGCCGACTGAACACCGTCGAGTCATCGGAAGTAACAATTCAATCCAAAATGTATTTATTATTATCTAAAAATACTAGAATATGCACATGACTTTAAAAATGTCATCAAGGTGTCTTCACTGAAGTCTGCTACTTTTGGTACTTTTACTAAGTATTTGTTAGACGTATTTTACCAAATATGTTTCCACTCTTACCTGAGTAACTCAACGGACTCGGTTTTTTAGTGAAACATGATGGAGCGCTGCTCTTACTTGAATCCAGTGTTTGGGTTACTCCATCCACCTCTGGCTGCGTTTGAGAAGGTTGGAATTGGACCTTCCTCCCTGCCGTTGTCTCTCTGGCTCTCAGACCCGGAGTCCTGGTTCTGCTCGGCTCCGACCCGTTGAATTAATTCACTGAGTTGCTGCAGAGAATCTGCTTTCCTGTCCAGATGCAGCATGTTGCTGTCATTGTAATGTGACCACAAACCACACCTTCCTGAAACAAACACTCACTCATGTCAGATGTTTCCATGATGGTGTCAGACTCTTCACTGCTGATTAGGATGAAATAAAACAGACCTGAAGAGAGAAGCTTTACTGCACCGAGGAAACCCGATCCGGTTAGCAAACATCTGACAATGGTTCAAATCTGATCCAAAACTGAATAAACACGACTGACACCCATGATGAACATGAGTGTAACAGCGTTGATGGCTGGAAGCAAAGGAATCAGCAGCAAGATCAGAACCAGCTTTATTGGTCCAGTTTCGTATAGATCCAGGTTTTTTACAGGAGACGGAGCATCTGGAGCTGCTTGTAAAGTCACACAGTCAAAGATTATCAGCAGTAATTTGGGTTATTTAGCCTATTTAGAAATAAACTGGTTTCATTCTTCAGAGTCATATCTTCAGCATGCTTTTCATTCATTAGTAAATGATTCAGCTTTAAGCTAAGCAGCTAGCCTCTCAACTAAGTCAAGCTAAAGATTTAGTTTCAGGCTAAATATTTTACTTGCTGACTAAATTTAGCAGGAAAACTAAATACTTAGCGTGTTACATATTTAGTAGCAAGCTAAAGATTTGGTTGGAGGCTAAATATATAGGTTGCTAATTAAAATGAGTGTAAGACTGTAACATTTATATATGAGTAAATGATGATGGATGTGCTGTGGTGACGTAGGAGTTAAGCACAACCCACATATAGAGGCCTTAGTTCTGTCGCAGGTTCGATTCCCAGCCTGGTGACCTTTGCTGCATGTCTTCCCCTTCTCTCATTACCCACTTTACTATCAAATAAAGGCCACTTGAGCCAATAAAAAAAATGCAATTTAGAAAAATTAACCCTCAATTTATTTATTTTTTGTCAGCGTAAAAGTTCCCACATAGTTCATCTGAAGTGCCAAATTCGACTCTCATTGACGAAGACGTGTGACAACCTGCACTTTCCAACAGCAGCCCAGACTTTATCAGAGGTCTGTGCAAAGTGTTGTGTGATTGCTCACAAGTTTGTTGCCATGTTTTATGCAAGAATTCGCTTGGACTGCAATGTTGATATTTCACTTCAACCAGTCGGCTCCATTTACTTGGCTTCGCCATCCGCAGGACATGAATACTTTTCGTTTATCAGTCTCGATTGATGTACATTTGTATCATTTATGTTCGCTGCCGTTTTTCTGACTTTAGATCGGTACAAATCCTGGATGGAGGGAAACTTATTCCTGATGGTTCCGTCCGGTCCGGTTCTGTAGATAATCCAAGCCACACAGTGATGAATGAACAGGACAGGCTGAGTAAAAGATGATTAGCCGCTCCTAAGGAAGGTTGGATGTCTAGAGTTGCTGCAGTTAGTCGAGTCGGGCGACTAACTCCTCCACTACACCCAGTGTTGTGGAGGAGTTCTCCAGAAGCACATCTTCTCCACCGTCTTGAGTGGGTCCAGCTCCAGGTGGTTCTGATCACACCAGTGGATGAGCTGATCCACATCCTGTCTGTCTGCAGACTCGTCCCCATCCTGCATCACAACAATAAATGATACATTTTGACAGTTATTTTGCTGCTTTACTCCAGAAAGCAGTCGCCTTTTCAAACGCACATGTATTTAAACACCAACTGGTTGGCAACTTGGGGTTAAGTGCCTTGCCCAGAGGCACATCGACGGGAGGCATCAAACCTACAACTTCCTGATTGCAGGACAACAACTCGACTGTACACTGAGCCACAGTCACACCTTGGTGTCATCTGAGGATTTCAGGAGTTGCGAGTTCTGCCTACTGAGGTCCAGTTCCAGAAGAGGAGCGGGAAGAGAACCCGCCTCTGGGGGGCGCTGGTTCTGATGGTAGACCTTGTGGATCACATGATGCATGTTAGTTTCTTCATTTCCTGATGGAAGCTCAGTTTGCTGTTAAAGGGGGAACATTGGTGTCTCTTACGGTCCACTCAACTTGTTTGTGTTCTTTAAAGAAGAAACCAGGCCAGAATCTGGGTTAATTCTGCTCTTTTACTTCTCCAAGGCCACTTCAGGAGAAAATGTCAAAGTAGAAGAAAATGTGAAGATGGCTCATCCTGCTGAGGCTGAGACAGTTGAGTCTGTGGCTTCATAACAGAAGGTGCCACCAAAACATCAGGATGTGGTTTCATGATCGTTCCGTCTGTTTGCTTTGGGTTGACGATTATTTCCCTCAAGTTGTGATTGTGCAGAAAGTTGAGTATCAAGATCAGTCAGAAGCTGATAATCAGATGCATTGATCAGACAGATGGGGAAACCTTCACAATAGTCACTAAATGTTTACATTGTAGCTAAATATCTAGCTGGCAAACTAAATGTTTAGTTAGAAAGCTGAAGATTTAAATAGAGACTAAATATTTAGCTAGCAAGCTGAATGTTTAGTTAGCAAGATAAATACTTATTTTTACGCTAAATGTTTAGTTTAAGGCAAAAATCTTTATTTAGCAAGTTAAATATTGAAGCTACTGATTCTCAAACTGGAGTCTCTTTGGAAAAGGAAACAAATAAACTTCATTTAGAGGAGATGACACCTTTAAAAACGTAAATCTCTCCAAACTCCGACATGTTTTACGACATTCACTCTGGTACCAGATTTATTCCTGAGGATTTAAAGCCAACAAACACTTTTGATGCCAAAACCTCATTTCACTCAAAGAACTTTGTTCTCCAGTTTTCTTCAGTCTGTAAAAAAAAAAAAAAAAATTTAGGATTTTCCTTTAATAATGTAATATTTTTAATGTAAAACATTCTGTTGCAATAAAATGAAGATGCACAGTTAGAAGTTATACTCTTTAAAATTAACTCAACATTATGGTTTAGTCATATTTACTCATTTGTTTTCAGGATTATTTCCAGTGACTTACTAAAGAAAAGGTTTCAAACAAAAAATCCTTATGAAGTTATTTAACTTTAACCTCAAATTAACATGCACCATAACTTAGTGTTGCTTATTTAACTCTAAATGATTAAAATGAGTTAGTTCCCAAAGTAAGTCCTAATGTTTTGTTCCCAGTAATCAGATTTTTAACTCTATTTTGGTTTCATAATATATTTGTTTGTTTTGCTTACATACAGGTTTGTGTGTAGAAATATCAGGGATTTGAACCCGGGACCTTCTTCATGCAAGACATGTGCTAACAGCTAATTATCTACTTATATCTAATTGGATAAAATCAAATGAGCCAAATCAGGCCTGTGCAGAGAGGGGGGCAAAGGGGGCTTGAGCTCCTGCCCCTTTCATTCTTGATGCCCTTATTGCCCTTTGTGAGGTTTTTCTTTTTTCCAAATTTATATTTTTTTAAATCTGTGTGTCAGGAGGCCTGCTTGTGCCCCTCGGCAATAATATTTAGCTGAATGTAATAATTTTGCAAAATCAACTAGTCTGGCTGCCCTCAGTCTAATAATGACTCCGTTTCTCTGCCTCCATGTTGTTCTGACTCCGGGTTCATGGAGGATCTGAGCCTCTAACAAATTATGGGCAAGAATGTTTTTCATACACAGGTTTGTGAATAAAAACGTAGCTCTGATGTTAACATTATAAAAACTGTTTCTATTTATATTTTCATAATTGTCCTGCAATAGTGGGACAAAACCCGCCTCACCCCTAAACACAGAAACGCTTCAGCAGCAGAGAAACTACTGACTTTAACTTCATCATTCTGCTAAAGGCCCGGTTCTACAGGCAGTCTGGGTCGGAACCACCGACAGATAGAAAGAATGTCTGATTTATATCAGGCATCCTGATAAGAGACAAGATACCAACTGTCACCGCGAGTCGAAACGCACCTCAAAGCCCTGGTACCACCCGGTACCATCTGGTACCAGATGGTACAACCCGGTACCATCTGGTACCACCTGCTGACTGTTTGTTCTGCTTCTCCTTAATGTTTCTACCAGGCGGGTTAAAGCCGCTGGAGGTTCTGGGCTGTAGATAGAAGTTACTGCAGAACCTCAAGTGTTAAATGAAGATTCGGCCCAATTAGAGTCACAGAATAAACATCAGAGAAAAAACTGGAGCAATAATTAGAACCGCAGCTTAAAGCCAAACATTCCTGAATTAAATGAATCAAAATGTCTCCAATGGTAGATTCCAGGTAGATTCCAGGTAGATTCCAGGTAGATTCCAGAGATTCGCATCGCAGCGGCTCTTCATGCAGGGCCGGCCCAAGATAATATGGGGCCTTAGACAGAACCCCCTCAGCCTCCCAAACCTTCCTACTAAGAACCTCAACATCACTAACATGTTTTAATATCGATAAGGTTAATCTGTGAAGGGAGAGCAGGTTTATTGGCCGAATTTAAAATCAATCACTGATTACTGGTTATTTGCTGTGATGTATTTGTGAACAAACACAAAGATTACACCATATTGTAGCCATGGTAACACAACAATCAACCTATCAAGATGATTATTAAACTTTTACAAAGTAAACTTCATAATTAAATCCTAAATGTACATTTTTTTCTCAGCTGAAAGCATTGAATAAAATGTAATAACATTGTCATTCTCTATAAATGATGCTACAGGTTTGGATCTATGGTTTGTGTTACAATTAAACCATTTCTAGAGGCCCCTGAACGTCTGGAGGCCCCTGAACGTCTGGAGGCCCCTGAAGGTCTGAATGGCCCCTGAAGGTCTGGAGGCCCCTGAGTGTCTGGAGGCCCCTGAAGGTCTGAATGGCCCCTGAAGGTCTGGAGGCCCCTGAGTGTCTGGAGGCCCCTGAACGTCTGGAGGCCCCTGAACGTCTGGAGGCCCCTGAACGTCTGGAGGCCCCTGAACGTCTGGAGGTCCCTGAACGTCTGGAGGCCCCTGAACGTCTGGAGGCCCCTGAAGGTCTGGAGGCCCCTGAATGGCCCCTACCAGCAGCTACTGAGTTTTTTTTCCCAGTCTTACAATTCTAGATCTCACAGGCGCCAACATCAAATAATTATATAGATTTAACCCCTTTGAGCTTTTTGATCTATAAAGCAGCCTGCAGCCAGAGGTTAAATAGATATTATAGATTTACTGCCATTTTATTAATTAGTAAAATAGCAGCAAATTTGCTTATTTCATAACCTTTGACCTTCTCTCCTCTGGTCTGTTTATCAGCTTCAGTCTCAGATCAACTCAGCCTCCATCTGTCAGCAGCAGAAACAGAAACTTTATACTGTTGGGGAAAATATTAACTACATTTGCTTTGCATTGTCCCCACATGATGGCAATGATACATAGGATCCAATTAAAATCTTGATTAATAGGGTTGTTGCTGTGTTGTTGTCGTTCAGTGTTTTAAGATCTGGTTCAATGGGCCCTTTTTTAACTTTGAGCCCCTGCCCCTCCAAAGGTCTCTGCACGGCCCTGAGCCAAATCAAAACAGTTCAACACAAGTTAATGCTTTATTGAATATAAAAGTGACAAAGATAAATAAAAGACACGTTGCTGTTCTTGCAAGCTAAGCAAAAAGACATCTGGTCTGAGTTTTTCAGAACCTGCTGATCTACGAGGATTTCAACTCACAACCATCTCTCAGATTGAGAGAGAATGTTCTGAAAAAGAGAAAATCTCTAGTGAGCAGCAGGTTATCGGAGGAAGAGTAGTCATTGATGTCAGATGAGTTTCCCGGTCCAGAAAGTCTCAGGTTCAGCTGGTTGGGTCAGTATTTGGCGTAAACATGAAGGCCTGGATCGTTCTGCTTTGGATCAATGGTTCAGGCTGCTGGTGCTGGTCTAATGGCAGGGAGGAATGTTTTCTTAGATCACTTTGGAACCCAACAGAACCAACTGAGCATCACTGGAACCTCAAGGCCCAGCTGAGTACTGTTGTTGACCATAATCAGTACTTAATGGCCACAATGGACCCATCTTCTGATCTTCCAGAAGGATAATGGACCCTGTTCCAAAGCTCAGATCATCCCAGTCTGCTTTCTGGAAAGCTTGGCACATTTGTAAAGTCCACATGGCGCAATAGTCAAACTACGTAATTTCAACAACAATGTCCATCATGGCAGCTTCTGCACAGTCCAAGGTTTACATACCTTTGAAGCTTAATGGACGCTAACATCTGGACCTGGTAACCTGGAAGATCATCAGTTGATTCAGGTGTGGTGGAGAAGTGAAAGATCTAAAAGATACCAGCCCATAAGAACTGGTTTTGGTCTCCATATAGTCCAGTTTGGGTAGTTGCCAAGGATCTCATCACTGCTCAGCTCCTTCTTTCTTTTGCTCCCACCTTTTCTCTCTTTGCCACACATTTCTTTGTCCTCTGACTCCTTGTCCTCTTCTCCTAGATGTTGCTAAGACTCTGAGCGGTTGTTAGCGACTTCCTCCTCGCTCTCACTGACAGTTTCCTCAGCAGGGACTTTCTGAAAGTCCCACACATCAGGAAGTAGATCACAGGGTCGAGACAGACATTCATCGCCGAAAGGAAGAGCGTTCCCTCCTTAATCTGGAAAAGCCAAAATCTGACATCTGAGCTGAAGCCTGACTGGCTGAACTGACTCAGAGTGAACGGCGCGCGGCAGACGTGGTATGGCACAAAGCAGATGAAGAACACCACCAGGATGCTGAAGATGCTGCGGTTGGACTTGCGGCAGATGTTGGTGGAGTCGCGGCGCATGCGGCGGTACGTCTTGCACACATGGCGAGCGATTGATGTGTAGCAGAAAGTCAGAATAACAAGTGTCACCCAGAACAAGGACATGCTGATATGGATTGAGACTTTGTGCCACTCCTCGCCCAGTGGTGTCTTCATTTCTATACATCCTGTTGCATTTTTCTTGTGAAGATTGCTTGTCAATATGGTATTGGGTGCACAGCACAGGAAGAGGAGGCTCCATGTGAGGACCGCCAGAACCCGGGCAAAGGTGGCCCTCTGTATGTGCTGTAGCACAGACACAACACTGAATCTGGACCTGGAGGAAGGGATGGTGGAGGAGGAAGGGGAGAGGCAAACAACCTTGACGTAGCGCTCAAGGCTGATGAAGCCGATGAAGAGGATTCCAACATACATGGAGAAGTAGAAGAGTACGGCTGTGTATCGACACCTGATCACATCGAGGTCCAAACTCTCATAACCCAAGTAATCAGCCACCCTGAAGGGGAAGGAGAGCAGCATGAGCAGGTCAGCCACCACCATGTTCTTCAGGTAGACCACCAGACCAGAGTCTGCTGGGACTCTGAAGAAGATCCAGGCGGCCACGACATTTAGACACAGGCCCAGAACGAAGATGGCGATGTAGAAAGGGGGCAGGACCTGCTTGGTGAAGATGCTGTGGAAGTTGGACTGGTTGGTGGTGCCAGACGAATTGAGGATCTCCATTCCTGGCAACAAAAAAGACAAGATGGTTTTAATAAATGGTAACTGGTTAATGGCCTATACTTGTATAGAGTGTTATGAAGTCCAGAGGACCCCAAAGTGCTTCAGCCTACATTCATTCAGCCATTCACAACAAGCTACTGGACTGTAGCCACAGCTGCCCTGGGGCAAAATTAAACATCAAAACTAGATTTTCCATGTTTTATGAAATACATCCTGTTTCTAATTTACATTTACAGCCATAGTAATTCCACATATCCAGGTAAAATCAAGAGCTGTTCATCAAAGTGAGAGCGAATTTCACCAATGTCATTTCTTTGGTTCCAGTGATAAACGCAGCATTTCAGAGTCTCACTAGTGTTTCATGTCTCTAAGTTGGACACCAAGTCAAGACGTTTCCAGTTTTCATCCATCTCCAACCTCAGATCAGCTGCTCTTCAAGTCAGCAGATTATACTTCTCAAGTCTGTGCCATTTTTTTTTTTTTTTGCATTTTACCAAATGTTTTAGCACTGATCTCAGCTTGTGATGCAGGTTAATCTTCTGTCTTTTCCATCCTCAATGCAGGAAAGTTTCTTCCCATTTTTACACCTGTTTGAACATTTGCTTCTACTGTTTGGAGCAACGGGATCTTTAGTAACATCTCGTCTTGTTCATCAGTTGACAGTCTCACTATTTATGCACAGCAGCTTAAAGTCTTGCTATTCTAATGTTTCTGCCACTTATTACATTTCAGCAGTTTTTCTGCTGTTGAGTTAAAAAGTTTCACCAGTTTTTGTTGCATGAACATGAATCTGTAACAGTTTAGCTCCAATTACCTGAAGCTGCAGCTGGTTGATTCTTGCTGCAGTCAGCAGTCAGACTCACCTCAGAATCCTCCATTTTGGTAAGATCAGTCAAAACAAAGCTTACAGTTCAGTGTTGTCAGCAGTTTTCTGCACAACATTTTATTCTTTTGAACTCGAGTGTTGACACTGACTTAAACTTGTCAAAAGTTTTAGCTGAAAGTTTTGCTATGTAGGGAATTTGGAGATTGTTTTGCTTTTCTTATTACATTTCAGAAAGTTATCAGCAGTTGACTTCAAATATTTCATCAGTTTTCAGCAAACAGACTCAACTTACAGTATTTTTGCAGAAAATGCATATTTCCTAGTTTTCCTAAAGCCAGACAGACATTTGGTTATTGACTGAGTTTGAAGAAATGACCGTCGCCCCCTGCAGGCTGTCAGCTCCAACAGGAGAAACGGCCGGTCAAATCATCTCAGTGGTTCTGGATCCTGGTGCGTCTGGGCCGGCACCAGGATCCAGCCCTAAGAGCCTCCCATCGGCAGGTTAAATCAGTCGCTCTGTGTCTCGGTTTGCAGATCATCCTCCAGATGTTCTGCACATGTAAACAACTAAATCTGTGCAGCAGCTTCCTCCTGATCTTCTCCTTTTAAGTCCAGCAGCCTTCAGCGCCGCTCTCTGTTTGCTCTGCACCACGTGTGCAAACAACGAGCATCTTTGACTCCTGGTTGCTACTTCCTGTTCCAATTGATCCCGATCCAGCGGCTCTCCTTCATCCACTCCTGTGAAAACAGGACGGAGGACGGAGACCTTCCTGTCCTCGCTCGGTTATTTTAGGGTTAAATCCTGACTTCTGTTTGTCTAAAGATTATTTTTCTAGTGTTTGAAAAAACATGACGGCATAAACTGCTTCACATCAATAATAACACTAAAGAGTGAAGCAACGTTTCTCAGTATTTTGCATTAGAATAAGATGCTGCCTTCACGCCTCTTCTCTTTCCTGCAGCTCAGAGTTTCACAATCACTGAACAATCGACCAGATCAGCAGAAACAGAGCGAGGACAAAGATAAGAAGCCTAAAAATAAATTTCATGCATGCATCATGCTCTTATATTTGGTCTCTCTCATTCTGGTGAAGGCTATAAATGCCACTTGAAGATCCAGTCGCTCCTTTCAGTGAAAATAAAAACATTGCAGCAGGACTGAAGTCATAATTAACGTCTATGTTTACAATTTCTCAGAGTTTCTCATGTAAACAAAACTGAGGGCAACTAAAAATAAGGTCAGAAACCGATTTTCTTAGACAGATTGAGGATGTTTTACTGCAGTTTCATCACCACAAATACAGCAGAAACCTGCCAGTCTGGCTGCTGAATCATTTCACCGTCATTTCACTGGAACTCGGTCGACTGCGTTCATGTAAACTTCCTCAATCACAGCCCTTCATGTTTTAGACTCTGAGACGATCAGAAGAATCCTGTCGACCAGATTGACGAACATCAGCTGAATCAATGCTAAACGCAGAGTTTGAACCAGAATGTCATTATTTCAATGAAAAACTAATCGCACCCTTTTCTACGTCATGACTTAACTGAGTTAAACATTTCTAAATCTCACAAGCTGCACTCAGATCTGTAAACAGCTGAACAAGGCAAAAAGCAGCGAATCGCTTTGTGAATGAAGAGTCAGGCACGGTGGTGGCAGAGTGATGCTCTGGGCTGCTGCTGACGCTAAGCTGACGCTCACTTAGCTGCAGATTCTTGTTTTAATATTTACAATAAAAATGTTTAAAAAAAATATTAGAAAGAAAAATAAATAAAATTAAACAATAATTAAAATTTAAAAAATTTAATGTAAAAAATATAAGACAAAGGCTTTAGAAATCCATAATAATAATAATAATAATAATAATAATAACCTTTTAAAAATGATTTTATTGAGTCGTTTCCTGGTTATCAGTTATATCTGAACATCAGATGAACTTTGATCGGCAGCAACCTGAATGTCTCATGATGATCTCATGTACTGATGGACACATTTACAGGAAAAAGCAGAACCAGAACCAGAACCAGAACCAGCGTTTAGAAATAGAACAATCTAAAACTGAAACTCAGGCCTGAACTGATCTAAAGATGAGCTTCACTGTGAAACGAAGCCACATAAAAACCTGAAGTGAGACTTTTTCTTTGGCTCTGACCCACTTCTGCACAGAACCGCTGGTTCCATCAACCACTCAAATTATTAATATCCATTTAGTCAGAAAGCGAAGCCAGTTCCAGTGGAGCGAGATCTGCAGGCTGAAACTGACGCTTCCTGTGAAGCAGGTGGAGAGAACATGGAAAAACCTCAAGACCAAGTTCAGGTCTAAAGCCTCCACTTCCAGACAAGCCCAGAGCATAATCCCTCCTCCACCGTGCCTGAGGTCAGGTAGGAAGCGCTGATCTGACATGTTTCTCTTTTCCAAATACGGAGACGTGAATTACAGACGAATGGCTCAATCTGTCCAGAAGTCCTGCCGCAATCATTTTTAATTATTCATTTATTATAAATCAAATTTAGATTGTTGGTTTTATTCATTTATTTTTTTTTCATCTATTTTATTTATTTACAAAATCTATTAATTATTTTCTATTTCAGGTTTTAATTAATTAATTGATTTATTATTGTTATTATTTACTTATTTTATATTAACATATTCTAGTTTTTTTTTTCCTTATTTTTATTTTTTGTATTTTTTCTTGCCATCCTGTCATGAACTTTGACCTCTAGCGTGTAGTTGAAACCTTTAACCCCTCTGTGAAACGTTAGCTCTGCTGTTAGCTGTTTTATTCTCCGGTGTTGGAGAAACGTTCTCCGAGTTGCTTTGCTGCTTCTGCTTGGAAAATGACAGAAATTTTAAACTTTCAAATGTTTCTTATGAAAATAGCCAAACACAGCATAACTGTCATAAACATGTTTCTATATTTCATTCTTCCTGTCCACAGCTGTGCTGCTTTTCCAAAACAACTGTGTTTGTGTTTCTGAAAAGTGTGGCCAGGTCATCCTTTCTGGAGTTTCCTGTTTCCAATGCATTGTGGGAAGATTTTCCTGTGGTTTGGTCATTTGCCTCATGAGCCTCATGCAAACCAGAGTCATCCTCACCAGCCTTCATCAGATGCTTTTTATCCAGATGACCCTGACTGCTGTCAGGCGCTCAGGTAACTGCCCTGCAGCTCCTGCCCCCTGCAGCTCCTGCCCCCGGGCAGCTCCTGCCCCCTGCAGCTCCTGCCCCCGGGCAGCTCCTGCCCCCTGCAGCTCCTGCCCCCGGGCAGCTCCTGCCCCCTGCAGCTCCTGCCCCCTGCAGCTCCTGCCCCCGGCAGCTCCTGCCCCCGGCAGCTCCTGCCCCCGGCAGCTCCTGCCCCCATCTGTTCTGCCCTCTGGTGGACATGTGCGATAACTACACCTGAATGACGCTCGGCTCTGGCTGTGATGAGAGCTGTGACTGGAAAAGCGTCGCTGTGCTTGAAAGGCCAGAAAAGGAGAAGTGATCAGCAGTTGGCAAGTCAAAGCTGCGATCAGGTTTCCTGGAGATGAACGGACAGGAAGGAAAACCCGAACCATGTAGTTATAGCTCTGACTTCCACTTATGAAAAACTGAAACTCCAGCTTTGCATTGTGATCATAGAGCAGCTCAATGTTCTGATGGTGTGAAAAACAAACCAGGAACACGACTGGTTAGGATTCACATCAGGATGCAGAGAAGGCTTTCATTGCATTTGTTTTTATTATTTATTCAACTTATTGGACCTTGTAGAGTTTAAATAAATTGTGAATTTTATTATTAACTCAATATTAAACTTTGATCCAATCATTTGGATTCTTTTCTACCTTTGGCTCCTCATTTGAATCATAATATCTCTCTTTTTTGTCACAAACTGATTTTTTTTTTGTTTTACTTTATTTAATCTGGTCACATATAAGAGAAAAATAAAATTTGGAGCCATCTGTGTTACAGCACTTCGGTCCTCTTGGTGTATGAAGTGCTTTATAAATAAAGTTGGTATGGTTCTGGTATCTGTAGAATCAGCCTGACAATGTGACGAAACATGAAGTTATGAAATGCGATAAGAAGAGTTATCAGTTTCAGAAGCAGATGAATCTGAGAAACACAGAAAGTCCTGGACTTTTCTACCAGATCACATTCAGTCTGATTAAATATTCCAACCTGCTCTGAGTGAATCCTCATTAATTCAGCAGAGATCAGATCGGATCTGATCTCTGCTGGATCAGAGTTTTTCATCCATCCCGACGTTGTAATCACCAGTGGAAACGAAGCGAGTCGAGGCGTTAAAGTGTCAGATATGTGGAGTGATGTCCTGCATGTGTGTGCTCACCTCCAGCAGAGCCAGCTGTGCGTCTGTGCAGATGCTGCCTGTTCCTGCAGTCTGAGCTCCTTCTTGTGAACTGAGTCATATGAGGGAAGATGAGCTGCGCTGGAGATAAACTTCCTGTGTGACGTTGCATCCTCTGGTCATCCTCACGCCTTCTCTCCGCTAATGACTCCACAAACCACATCACTGAGACAAACACTGCATGCCCACATTACTGCTATAGCAATGAATTCATGCAAACATGTGCACAGCGCTCACACCTAGAGGGCAGTTTAGACAGAAACCAGTGAACCAAACTGAGGAAGAGTCAACGAGGAGATCAGAAGTTTTTCAGTTGAATTCCTGTTTAAAACATGAGCTGGAACAAAACGTGTCTCTCAACAATAAATCAAATATGAAACAGAAAACCAAGTAAGACGATGTTTGAACTCTGAATGACCATCTGCTGCAGTGAGCGGATCCTCTTCAACATCAGGCTGTTGCGCAAGTCACTGAATTCATGCAAATATTTCAAAATAAATTATATTTTAGGACAGAAGGAGGAAGCTGCAGACTCAGCAGTCTGCTGCCCTTCAGCCTACAGGAGGGGCTGCAGCGTTTACTGGGAGAACTGGGAGACTGGGGGGGACATCGTGCTCTGCTGGGTCTGCCAGGTTTGCTTCCTGCGTCTGTCTGTCTGTCTGTCTGCTGGAGGAGCGTCAGACTCTGGACCCGGCCGCTGAGCTGCTGGTCCAATTCACCTCAACAGGATCGAAATGCCAGGACTTGAACTCAGAACTCTGGGTCTGGGAGGCGACGATGCAACAGTTCAGTTACTGTCCAAACCAACCCGGTTATGTGAAATGATGAATTTACCAGATGAAAACATGAAGCAGCTAAAGATCTTAAAACCTAATTAATCATGAAAGGGCTGCAGAACCGTCTGTAAGGTTCTGGACTCCAGAGAATCTCAGCAGAACCAGGATCCACCCACTAATCAGTGGAGAAGCTTCCCATGAGGCCGACCCAACAGAACCACTCCAGGATCTCATCATGAGGTCCAGAAGAACCAGAACCAAACCGAGGGTCAGAGGTCATTCAAGCGTCCGAAGTGGATCTGATGGGAGGATCGGAGCAGAACCAACAGAATCTCAGATCAGCATCAAGGCTGCAGTGCAGCACGGTGGTGGTGGAGTGGTGCTCTGGGCTGTAACTGCAGGACACCCTGAATCCAGCCAACCTTTCTGGGTTCTGCTGCAGTACGATGATCCAAAGAACAGCAGCAGGTTCGTCTCAATGCCCCAAAAAACCCAAAACACAAAGGAGCCGTTGGAGCGGCCTAGTCAAAGTCTGGAAATAAAGCTGGGGCGTGACTTTTTTAAAATAAATTTCATTTCCTTTATTTAACCGGCTAACCCCCGTTGAGATCTGGATCTCATTTTCAAGAAGGACCTGGGCAGAAAGTCTGCAACCTGGTTACAAAATAAAACCAACTAATACATTTACCGCAATTTCCGGACTATAGAGCGCACCTGATTATAAGCCGCACCCAGTACATTTTTAAAGGAAAAACTATTTTGTACATACATAAGCTGCACCTGTCTATAAGCCGCATGTGCCTACATACAGACGGTACACATAAAGAGTTTTCAAAGTTTTAATAATATACCTTAGCTTTTCTTTCCAAACAGAGCCTGTGATGCGGCAGTAACACAGCACTAACAGGGTAAAAGTCACTGAGAGCCTCTTCATCTTCCTCCTGAGAAATGAGATGTGTTAAGTTACATTAAACTTGTGTCTTCCTTGACACATACTGTATATTCCACTTGTCTCACTCTTACCTTTTCTGCTCGAGCGCCCCCTGGCGGCCGTTAGACAAAATGCATAAATAAGCCGCATCGTTGTATAAGCCGCAGGGTTGAAAGCGTGTGACAAAAGCCGTGGCTTATAGTCCAGAAAATACGGTACACAAATGTAAAACAATAAAAAACAATTTGAAAGCAGTGACACTGTTTCATGACTTCAAGGCTGGACAAACCTGTGAAGTTTCTGATTTGGTCTTGAAGGAACAGCTGGGTGTGAAAACATAAAACTCTCCTGAAGTCAGGAGTTGGTTCTGTTTTTTTCAGGATCTTTCTCTGATTTTAATATTTAATGATCAGAAACATTAAAATGTGAGTAAAGCACCAAACAGAAGCCACCTGAGAGGGGAAATATTGTTTCATGGAGCTGTTTTTGGTTCTTATTCAGAAACTCGGTTTGATCCGGGTGTCTGGAGTTTGTTGGCTAGTGGAGGATCAGCGTCAGAAACAGAAAGTTAAACTCTAAAGTCTGTTTGCTTTTAGCACAACTCCTGATTCGATCCAGCTTCAGTGGTTAATGTTTGCTTGATTGTAATTAAAAATCCTTAAGTGCTGTGTTTGTATTTTTAAAACAAAAATCTGCTTCAGTTCATCTTGACTCCAGAGCTGCAGCTTCAGTTCAGCTTTAAACGGTGAAAAATGCTTTATTATTCTTGTTTATTATTATTCTTCTGAAACGCTTCCATCTGTTAAAGTAAGCAGCATGATTTTAAAAACGGTAAAACCGTGAGGAGAAAGGAAGCACCACCTGAACCAACAGGCCCCCTGAGCCTCCATGGAACCGTTAGAAACGGTCAGAACACGTCTAAGAACAGATTCAGTCAAACTTTCCTCACTTTCCTGACTTCCTGCCTGTACTGATGAAGTGGGGGCTTGTCCGGGATCACCAGCTCCTTCTGACCTGCTTTCCACACATCCAGTTGTATTTTTCTTTTCATCTTAATAAAGTTTAAAAACTGCACATTTTACTTAATTGTCTGGATTCAATCAAAGACTGGATGACAAAGTTTTCTCCAACTAATAAAGAGAAAACTCAAGTAATCATCTTTGCACCATAAAAAAATAACAGCAAAGATAAAGCAGACCAAGGTTTCAGGAAAAATCATGTTAAATCTCTGGTTTGTTTCTGTTTATACCGTCTGAGAAATATTTCCAACACTTTGGAACCGCCTTCCTCTGACTCTCAGATCAGCGGCTTCCTTTAAGACGTGAAACACCAGCAGGCCGGATCACCAGCAAACACACAACAATACAGATTCGGTCTGCTGGTCCGCAGCCAAACCGCTTGGAGACCGACCGGTTTGGCTCATGCCTGCATCGGGCCGCAAAGCGAGAAAGAAGGCAGGGAAACAGTCTGAAAATATTTTAAAACCTGCACATTAGCTTTTTAGTTCCAAGAAACTCAAAGGAAATCGAAGTGAAATTTCAAAGAAGCTCTAGATTTGATCACCTCCTGCTCAACTGAGCGATCAGAGCTGAATAAAATCAGAGAGCAGCTGGTAGCCAGGAGGTTCTGGGTTCGAATCCCGGACTGCTTGGGTTTTGTTCTTTCCCATGTACAGGTTTTCTCTAAGGGTATTTCGGCTTCCCTCCACAGTCCAGAACCAGGGATTGGTCTGTGTCTGTTTGTCCTGTGAAGGACCAGGCACATGTCCAGGGAGGACTCCGCCTCTCACCCAACCAGCAAGGCACCAGCAAGGCACCAGCAAGGCACCAGCAACCTGGAAAGGACAAACAGCTGACTTAAGGTTCAACAAAAAAGAGTTCATACCTGAGGATGCTCTCGGCCTGAGAGCGGTGCATTCATTCTGACAGAATGTGTCGTGCTGTGAAGGCTGTGATTGTTGTGAAGGCTGTGATTGTTGTGAAGGCTGTGATTGTTGTGAAGGCTGTGATTGTTGTGAATGTTGTGAAGGCTGTGAATGTTGTGAATGTTGTGAAGGCTGTGAATGTTGTGAATGTTGTGAAGGCTGTGAATGTTGTGAATGCTGTGAATGTTGTGAAGACTGTGAAGGCTGTGAATGTTGTGAAGGCTGTGAAGGCTGAGAATGTTGTGAAGGCTGTGAATGTTGTGAATGTTGTGAAGGCTGTGAATGTTGTGAATGTTGTGAAGACTGTGAAGGCTGTGAATGTTGTGAAGGCTGTGAATGTTGTGAAGGCTGTGAATGTTGTGATGGCTGTGAATGCTGTGAATGTTGTGAATGCTGTGAATGCTGTGAATGTTGTGAAGGCTGTGAAGGCTGTGAATGTTGTGAATGTTGTGAATGCTGTGAATGTTGTGAATGCTGTGAATGTTGTGAAGGCTGTGAATGTTGTGAATCTTGTGAAGGCTGTGAATGCTGTGAATGTTGTGAAGGCTGTGAATGTTGTGAATGTTGTGAAGGCTGTGAATGTTGTGAATGTTGTGAATGCTGT
>CAEFZX010012551.1:0-61156 GCA_903066825.1 Alfaro cultratus | reverse complement strand
AATGTTGTGAAGGCTGTGAATGTTGTGAAGGCTGTGAATGTTGTGAATGCTGTGAATGTTGTGAAGGCTGTGAATGTTGTGAAGGCTGTGAATGCTGTGAATGTTGTGAATGTTGTGAATGTTGTGAAGGCTGTGAAGGCTGTGAATGTTGTGAAGGCTGTGAATGTTGTGAATGCTGTGAATGTTGTGAATGCTGTGAATGTTGTGAATGCTGTGAATGTTGTGAATGCTGTGAATGTTGTGAAGGCTGTGAATGTTGTGAATGTTGTGAAGGCTGTGAATGCTGTAAATGTTGTGAAGGCTGTGAATGTTGTGAATGCTGTGAATGTTGTGAAGGCTGTGAATGTTGTCCTAAAGTCAGAAGGAAGTATTTTTTGCTCGTCTCTAAGCAGATAACAGGAAAATACTCAGACTGATTCCAGCTCTTACCTCCCCTCCTTTCCTTTTCTTCTCACACTTTAACCACCAAGAGTAAAAATATCCACCTCCTTTTTCCATAAGCTCAGGCTAAATTAGAGTTTTTTCAGTGCATCAATACATAAATGTTCACCACAGCAAACATTTTAAATATTTCACTTTGACCAGCATTAGGATCAGGAATGTGATCATTTTTATAATAATATATCATGTCTAAGTATAAAGAAAATCCCCTTAAATCTAAAATAAGGCTGTGAATTTGATTAAAAACAATCATTATCAAATCCTGATTGACTTTACAGAAACGCAGCATATTAAATACTTTATAATATATACAACAAAGCAAACCATAGAAGGACATTAGTGTTTGTTTCATTTTGTTGTCAAGGTAATTTCTTTTGGTGTGTTTTTAGCTTAATTACATTCAGTTTGTTTATTTACTAAATGATATATTTTACTCTAATGTTTTTAAATCTATTTTTTTCAGATGCTAACTTTTCTTTCTTAGTGTGGTTTTTGTCGATGTGACCTGATGCGTCTCATGCGCCGCCTGACATGTTGGTGTTTGGTGGTTTGGTTTGACCACAGCGGGAAAAACCCCGAGGTGTTTCCGTTTCTTTTTTTGTAATTTATAACAAACACCAGTGATAGAAATGGGTGCAAAGCAAAAAAAGACAATAAGAGAACAAAGAAAGAGAGACAGGAAAGTCCAGGCTGATATGATAAAGGAAAATGAAGATAATGTTAAAATTACTGATCAAATAATTTAACATTAATACAACTAGAGAAAAAAAACAACTAATAAAAAAGTAATAACAATGTTAGCTATAATCAATAGAGGCTGTCTGCCCCTGAGCAGACCACCAAAGGTCAGAGGGCGTGTCACAGTGAACCCAGACCAGAACCAATCCAGAGGTCCAGTCAGCCCAGGTCAGCCAAACAATGATGGATGTTGTAAAGGTTTTGATGCTCTTTGCTTCCCTAGTCTCATGTAATGCAGCTAAAAGAAAGACCTGGTGAAATGTGATGTGATCCATGTTCACCTGCTGCCTCTTGTATTAATTCATTCCTTTATTTTTGTGTTTATCTTAATACATGATGTCATTGGAAAAAGAGAAAACAAGAAAAAAGAAACTTAAAGTACCATTAGTTGACTGACAGTAAGACGCCACCCTGATAATTCCCCATGTTCCCGTCTGCAGCGGCCGACCCAGAGCAGACAGCACCGAAAAACTCAAGATTATTATCAGTGACAATAATGATAATGATGATAGTACAAAACTGTAACAACCATAAGAATTATAGTAATATTCAACAATAATCGAAGAACAAGCACAAAACATAATGAGTTGGATTCATTCAATGCAAGAAAAGTTGTTGGCAGTGGAGAAACTCTTCCTCCCAACTCCAGGCCTCTGGACCAAATCGCCAAAGATATAAATTGATTATTGTAAAATATATGTTGGATTTGAGTGATTCCCTTTTCTGCCCATGATGAAAGCTAGTTTGGTTTATTTAATGCTTGAAAGTCTGGATTGTGCCAGATTGGAGTATATCTGCATGGATTTAATGATGTTGTAGTGATTTTTATAACTTTCCACCAGGCTGTCAGAGTAGATTTTATTGTTGGTGTTTGAAAGTAATTCATTTTTTCTTGTTTGCGTGAAGAAAGGTAATTCTGATATTGAGGTATTTTTACATTGGTTTTGTTCTAAGTTTAACCTGGAGGTGTTTTCCAGGCCGGGTGTTTTTGACATTGCAGCCAGATAATGGGAGGAAGAGGAAGCCAGCAGGGAGGAGGAAGATGTCCGACACGCCAGGAGGAAGTGGAGCATCTCCTCATCTCTGCTGAAACAACAGTCGACCTGAAACCGACACCTGCTCAGTGAATGCAGCTCAGCATGTAACATATGGCTGTAACTTTCACTTAGTTCATGATGTTTTATTCATTACAGTCACCCAGAAATGGACTTTTTTCCTTATTCATTATAAAATGTCATCATCCCGAAGGAGTTAGCAGGACTTTTGTTCCCTGTTTTGGTTAAAAACTTGTTTCTGAACACTAATGAGATCCGAAACAAGTGAAAGATAACATGCTTTTTGTTGTAATAAAATAATATCTATATTTTAATTGTCCTTTTGTTGGAGTCCGGAACCATGAAGAATCTGGTCCGGAGTTTACCTCGTTCCACTTGTCAGCAGCTCATTTCCGGCTTTTAGCTCCCACCTTCATCGTGTAGCAGGAAGTGGTTTGTTGAGCTACTTTCTGCTCAGAAAATGGATTAAATTCGTATTTTTCTGGATTTATCCGAGTCACTCGGTCTCTGGAGAATGTCTTCCCCGGTGAAGAGTGGGGATATTATCCACCTGAATGTCGGTGGGAAGAGGTGAGGAGCACCGGAAGTTCTGGGCTAACCCGGTTAGCTGGAGAGATGAGACTAAGCTAATGTAGCGGCTTCCATTGTCGGACAGCTTGCCATCCTTTCATGATTAATTCTCTCTTTATCTAAAATAGACCGTTTTACACAACATAAAAGGAAATAGTCAGGGTTTTATATAAAGAATTGTTTAATTCACACCTTTATTGTTACCCCAAGTGTCCCTTCTAAGGTTGAATAAAAACAAATAAAGTTATAATTCTAAATTGGTTGGGTTTTATTTTGTGTCCGAAAATGGACGCATGCAGCTGGAACATAAAGCTTAGCTGTCACGTTGTGCTAAAAACGATAAATATATTAGATTTGCACAAAGAGGAGTCTCATTTCTGATTGTCTGGATTTAATAGATTAACTTTAGAGATTTAAATTATTCAAATATCTCCTTGTCCGATAATGGAACCTTAACAAACCAGCTGCAGGAATGATCTTTTTTCTATCAGATCTGGTGTTGACATCAGGATCACTAAACTGGAACTCTGACTGGAAGGTCTAGTTTCTGTTAGCAACAAACATCTTGACAACATGAAACAGTTCCGTCTTCCTGTCTGCATGAAAACTTCCCAAAGTTTGTGGGAAAATGAAGATTTAAGTATTGTAATACTTGGTTGACTGCATGACGTTTCTCTATCAGCCTCCTTGCCTTGTGAAGAAATGATCTTACTTTGAGTAGCAGAAACTTACAGACCATGAAGGTAAAGGAGGAAAATACGGCAATTTCAACTCAGTGCTGTTGGAGCTGAGCTGAAAGTTAAACCCCTGGTAGGAAAACTTCCGCTAATGCGCTAACAGAGGAGCTAATTCTTTCATTTAAATACCAGATGGTATATTGTTTTAGCATTAGCTTATGCTAAATACTGGTATATATGCTAAGTCGAGGTAGTGTTTTAGCAATAGTGGAGCTGCTCTTTATGCTTAGTGATTAGGGTTAGCTGAGCTAGCGGTGCCCTGCCCTAATCAGAACCTGAAGTTTCAGGTGGTTTTGATTTAAATTTAATTAAATGAATTTACTAGTTGGATTCAATCCTTGAAGAATAAAGCGATGGGCTCTGTAACATTTTACAGGTTCAGTACCTCCAGACAGACGCTCACCTGGGTTCCTGACTCCTTCTTCTCCAGGTGAGTCAGCCTGACTATTAATCTCTGTTCAGCCTAAGACCAGTTTCCTGAGCTCTTCTTCTTCCTCTTCCTGTTCCTGTTCTTCAGCCTGCTGAGCGGCCGCATCTCCACCCTGAAAGATGACGAAGGAGCCGTGAGTGTTCCTGGACTCGTTTTCTGCTTGAGTCGTCTTCCTCTTCGTCACGCTGCCGTTTCTCTCCTCAGATCTTCATCGACCGTGACCCGTCGCTCTTCGCTCCCATCCTTAACTTCCTGCGCAGCAAAGAGCTTTACCCGCGCTCCATCAACGTGCACATGCTCATGCACGAGGCCGAGTTCTACGGGATCACGCCGCTGGGTAAGAGCAGCTCCAACATTTTGCTAAAGAATAGATAAGAGGGACGTTCTGCTGAGAGGAACCATCAGATACTCAGATCAGGTTGATGTGTAAAAACGGCCCCACAGCATGATGCTGCCTCCACCGTGCTGAGGTCAGGATGAGGAAACGTTATGTTGTCCTGAGGCTTCTGGTTCTTTACAGTGTTCTTCAGCTGAAAATAGATCTTATGTTTTAGATTCTGTTCTGGTTCTGCTTGGAAACAGGAAAACCTGGAGAAAAGTTCAGTTCTGTCCAAACTTACTTCATTTATCCTTTAGGATAAATGACACCATCACTTGTTAGCTAGCGCTGCTAATCCACCTCCTTTGCTTTTGCTGCTCCTCTTTAAATCTGTCTGGTTGGAAGGATGAGCAGAGAGATGTTGGAGTTGGGGATAAGATCCTGCTGATCGCCGTAATAAATATAAAACTGGTTGAAGTTCATCTAGTTTCCTGTCATGATGGAAGAAACAGATTGAAATTCTCTCTCTGCATCCATGAAGCCTTCTGATCTGGGGTCAAAGTTCAGGTAATATTTGAGCTGCTAATCAGCTGTGAACCTCGTTGCCATGGTGATCCAGAACCAGAGGGATTAACTGACCCGACCCGCTGCCACCAGCAGGCGCTGTTCTGGATTATTAAATCATTTTTTATTTTGTTTCAGTGCGAAAGCTGCAGCTGTGTGACGAGTTGGACCGGTCCTCCTGCGGAAACGTTCTGTTCAACGGATACCTGCCTCCCCCAGGTACAGCTTGACCAGCTGCAGGCCCGGTTCTGGTCCAGACCCGCTCTGATCCATGTCTGTGTCTCCCCAGTGTACCCAGCGAAGCGTCGGAACCGCCACAGCGTGGCCGGGTCTCAGTTCATGGCGGGCCGAGTCGGGCCGGCGGAGCGGGCGCCGGTCCGACGCAGCAACACGATGCCGCCCAACCTGGGGAACGCCGGGCTTCTGGGCCGGACTGTCGCCGAGGACAGGACATCTGCAGGTAACGGGTCGGGCCGCCGCCACGGCTCTACAGGAAGTGATGTCACTAACTCTGCGGTTCTGCAGGAGGATCGTCGGATCCCGGCATGGTCCGGATCGTCTGCGGCCATCACAACTGGATCGCCGTGGCGTACGCTCAGTTTGTCGTCTGCTACAGGTAAGCGACTCCTGCGGCGCTCTGATTGGCCGGTTGGCGGGCGGAACCAGGAAGTGAAGGTTGTCCTTCCTGCCGTCAGGATGAAGGAATCCACCGGCTGGCAGCAGGTCTTCACCTCGCCGCGCCTCGACTGCGTGATCGACAGAGTCGCCCTCAACGCCAAGGTGATGGGCGGGTCGCTGGGAGACAACGACAAGATGGTGGCCGTCGCCTCGGTGACGGAGATCATCCTCTGGTCCATCTGTCCCGATGGCAACGGGAACGAAATCGGTACGATTGATGGTCAATTTTCAGATTTATTTAACTTTTTTTTACTTATTTTAGTTTTCAGTGTGTTTACTTTATAAAATATAAATTTTTATCTGAAGTAATTTTTTCATTTCTTTTAATTTTTTTCAGTTTTCTTTCTTTGGTCGTATTTTGTAGATTGCATGTTTTTCTCTTTTTACTGAGGTATTTTTTAGAAATAACTTTCCAGCACTTTTATATCGCCTCAACATTATTTCTTAAAATATTGACTTTAAAGTTTAATTTGATCAGAATCAATCAAACAAAAGCCTTCTTGTAGTTTTTATCATCGATTTGTTTCCATTTATTCAGAAGTTTTGAGGTTTCTTCCTGGTTTCAGAGACTCCATGTTTCTTTCTTCTTCCTGCCTCACTTTCAACTTAGAGCAAGTCGGTTCTGATTGGACCATGAGAATCATTTAAATGACTTCTTTCATGCTGTCTATCTGGGATCAGGCTTATTTATGATAATCAGATCTGAACAGAACCTCAGAACCGGCCTGTAAACGCGTGTGCTGCCCCCTGCAGGCGTCTTCAGCCTCAACGTTCCGGCCGAGGCGCTCTTCTTCGTTGGTAACCAGCTGATCGCCACCAGCCACACTGGGAAGGTCGGCGTCTGGAACGCCGTCACCAAGCACTGGCAGGTGGGTGGAGTCAGGTTCTGGACAGTTTCAGGTCCAATGTGGGTTGCTAGGCAATAAGCCACGCCCCTTCCCGTCTCTCTGCAGAACCAGGATGTTGTTCCCATCAGCAGCTACGACACGGCCGGATCCTTCCTCATCCTGGGCTGCAACAATGGATCCATCTACTACATCGGTAAGACTGGCGGGTCAGAGTCCATCGCATGGCAACATGGTCCAAGTCCATCACCATGACAACAGGTAGCTGATGTTTTTGTCTCCGTCAGACGTCCAGAAGTTCCCTCTGAGGATGAAGGACAACGACCTGCTGGTGACGGAGCTCTACAGGGACCCGACCGAGGACGCCATCACCGCCCTCAGCGTCTACCTGACCCCCAAAACCAGTAAGGACCAGACCACTCATACTGGGAGGTCTGGGCAGGACACACAGCCACCAAACTGAACATTACAACATCCACAGCTAAATAAAGAATAAAAGCATCAAATCAGGACTATGGATTTAAAAAAAATCTAATAAAACGCAAATGTTAATATATGTGAACCTTTAAGCTGTTAAACATCAAATAAACGCATAAAAATAACATTAAAAATATACAGTTAGGTGGGATCAGAGTTTCTCTCTGAGCTAAAATTAAAGCTTTGTGATGTAAAAGAAGTGTGAATAATAATTTAATCAATTAAATAAAAAGGAAAACATGTAAAATTGATAAAATAAAATAAAAACAAACATTGAATTATAACCACAATAAAATGCTGTACAGAAAAAAAGGTAATGAAATATTAAACAAAGCTGTTATAAATTGTTAAAAGGATCAATTGAAAATATTTAAATAAAATAAATTAATTTATTTGTAAAACTCTAATATGAATCAAAATATTATTGTTTTTTAAATAAGCATAAAAAATTAATAAATAACATAATTTATTTATCCATCTCTGATAAAAGCCAGAATTCAACAGTGGCATTAAAAACTAGAATCACTTATTAAAGGAGAGAAAGTTTAATTAAAAATGTTTAAATATTTGTAATTAATTGTATAATATTTTTAAAAAATTTAATTTCATCCAAAAAAACACAAATAAAATTAAATAAGCAGACGGATTAGACAGAAAAATTTAATCTTTAAAGATTTGAAATGGCTCCAGTTTTATCAGTGGCCACCGGGGGGCAGCAGAGGGGCAGGCGGGGGAAACACTGCCACCTGCAGGTCAGCGTCAGCATCACATCAACTCCACGCTTTTCACTGTTTGTAATGAATCTGCAGTAGAATCAGAACCGTGGTGTGTTCAGGTGACAGCGGGAACTGGATCGAGATCGCGTACGGAACCAGTTCTGGAACAGTCCGGGTCATCGTCCAGCATCCGGAGACGGTCGGTTCCGGTCCACAGCTCTTCCAGACCTTCTCTGTCCACCGCAGTCCCGTCACCAAGATTATGCTGTCTGAGAAGCACCTCATCTCAGGTACCAGGCCCGGTTCTGATGGATCCAGGCGCCAGCACCAGGTTCTGATGGCTCCTCCCTGTGATTTCCAGTCTGTGCGGACAACAACCACGTTCGGACCTGGACTGTGACCCGGTTCCGAGGGATGATCTCCACCCAGCCCGGGTCCACTCCGCTCACCTCCTTCAAGATCCTGAGTCTGGACGATGTGGACGGACACGGAGGCTGCAGCGCCGGAACCGAGATCGGTCAGCGGGTTCTAATGGGTTCTGTTTGGTTCTAACTGGTTTTGTTTGATTTTGTAGGGTTGTACTGAGTACTGTTGGGTTCTGTTTGGCCTCAGCTCGGTCTGTGTGGTTCCAGGTCCGTTCGGGGAGCGGGACGACCAGCAGGTGTTCATCCAGAGAGTTGTTCCGGACACGGATAAGCTCTACGTCCGGCTGTCGTCAAACGGGAAGAGGTGAGGGACGTTTCCTGATGACGGACCAATCAGAGGCGGCCTGGTGGCGATTGGCCGGCAGTTTGGGGTTTAATCATGGCGACGCTTTCATCTAGTATCAGCTGTTGGATCCTGATTGAATCTGGATTGAAGTATAAATGAAAAAAAAAAATCCAACATTAAAGGACATTCCATCTCAAAGTTTTATCTGATGTTAAAAGTTTAAAGACTTACTGAAGCTGATGTGTCTCACTGATCGATTTAGTTCGGATTGTCAAAGGATTATGGAAGAAACACGTTTTTATTAAACACCATCTTCTGAAAAAAAATAGTGAAGATGCTGCTAGACATACAATATTAATTATTCAGAACAATTCAAAGAAAATATCCTGAAAATACAAATTCATTTGGATAAAAAAGATTTTTAAAGTGTGAAGATCAGATGAAGTAATTTTCCTGCTTCAGTAAATGAGCCCCACCCACTTGCACCACCTTCAGAGTGAGCGGCCTGTGGGTTTGTTGACAGCAGCTGTCTCTCCAGGGTGTGCGAGGTGCGGTCAGTGGACGGGACGTCCATCACGGCCTTCATGGTCCACGAGTGCGAAGGCTCGAGTCGCATCGGCTCGCGCCCGCGTCGCTACCTGTTCAGCGGCCACGGCAACGGCAGCATCCAGATGTGGGACCTGACCACGGCCATGGAGATCGCCGGGAAGGTCGACATCAGAGGTCAGTGGCGCCCTGAGCGTGAGCGCTCTGATTGGTCAGAGGGGATGACGAGGTGTTTTTGTTCCGGCAGCTCTGGGCGGGCCGACAGAGGAGGAGCTGCTGGAGCTGCTGGACCAGTGTGACCTGGCTCTGACCCGGACGCCCGACAGCACGCCCAGGGCCTCCACCTGCAGGTACAGAGACAAAGACACATGTGCTCTCCTCTGTAGACGTGTTGAGCGTTGCTGCTTGGAACCGTTAACTAAATGAAACCTGGAGATGTACGCTTAATTAATTTAATGCCGTGTTCCACACCAAACGGAAAAACAAACAACTCAAAACTCTTCTTTTTTTTTCGCTCTTGTTGTTGGCTGTGGTACACGCAGACCTGTTGCCATAGCAACTGACTGACAACAGCTCCACTAATGTATCAGGATTCAACACCAAAAAACACTTGAAATATTTCGCACACAAACGGAACATTCATTCATTTGATATTTTCAGGCCTGATTTTGTTATTATTAATGTGATCGCTGTGGTAGATTAGCTACCGCTGCTATTAGCTAAGCTAACACGGTAGTGGTCTGTCAGTTGGTGTGTGGGTCACCTTTTTTTATTTTTTCACTGAACTGAAATTCCACATCACATCTGCATGTTATGGTTGCCAAAGTCTAGCTAGCATAACTGAACTACTCCCTCTCCCTTTTTATTTAGTTGTAGTGTTGACACTTAGTAGCACCGCTTTCCTTTTTTTATATAGCTGGCGTACATATAATGTTATGATGATGATGATGTCAGTCATCATCATCGGCATGCAGCGCGTCGATTCATATTGAGCATTTTTTCTCGACTTCGGCACATTTCAGTGCATTTATGCCTAAACCAGACATTTCTTTAACCATTACTAGTCTATTTCTTACCTGAATCTTAACCAGAACTGAACTCATACCAAAAGTCTGACCAGTTGAGCTAAGAAAAAAGTGAAACAAGTACACACACAAACACACACACACACACACACACCTTTTTAAGTCAGTCAGGAAGCTTACTGATGTCACTTCCTGTCTCTGCAGCCTCCTCTCTCAGCTCAGTGACAGTTTCCGGGCCGACCGTTTCCGCGCTTCGCCCGGAGTGTCGGGGTCCTCCGCCTCGCTGAGCGGCAGCCTCCCTCGGCAGACTCCGCCCCCGGCTCCCCTCAGCAGACCGCCCAGAGACGCCGCTCCCTCTGCCAGCTTCCAGGGCCTTTATGGCCCCGCCCACCTCCAGAGCCCCGCCCACCATCAGAGCCCGAGCCCCCAGGCGCCTCGGTACCATCCAGAGCGGGAGGCGGTTCGGCGCGGCAGCTTCGTGGAGCGCTGCCAGGAACTGGCCAAGGGCCCCGAGGCGGCGGCCAGCTCGGCCTTCGGCACGCCGCCGTGGTCGGAGGGCATGAGGCGCAGCGTGGCGGTCTGCAGCGAGCTGGAGGCCAGGTTCAGCCTGCGGACCCCCACCAGCTTCACTGTGTCCCCTGGAGCCCGCTACACCCCAGGGACGCCGTCCTCCATGTCCGCCTCCCCTCTGTCCTCCTCCTCCTCCTCGCACCGCAGGGCCACGCCCACCTCGCCCACAAGCCCCGCCTCCTCCATGACCAGTCCAAGCCGCTCCTTGACCCCCGCGTCCCCTCGCCGTGGCGCTGCGGCGTCACCCGCTGAGGCGGCGGCGACACCAGAGAGTCCGGCGAGTCCAGAGGGAACCGGAGCGACGGCGCCGTCCAGCCCCAAACCACACATGAACGAGACCAGCTTCTGATTGGCCAACCAGACCGGCTTCTGATTGGCCAACCCGACCGGCTTCTGATTGGCCAACCCGACCGGTTTTTGATTGGCCGACCAAATTGAGACGTTCATATTCCTTTAAACCTCTGGATGAACTGCTTTTCTCCAGCAGGTGGCACTACAGAGGAATGAACTCTGCAGCTGGAATTCTCCAGAACCAAACCCGGTCCAGAGATCAGGATGAAGGTTTTGCGTCACTGCATTAATTAATTTCACTCAGAACCTGAGGGAAAAGGCAGACCGGACCGGACCGGACTCGTCTGACGGTTTTTTGTGATGTTTTCTAACTTTTATATCCAACAGTTTTCTGCTCTGGTTTCGACAGAAGATTTATTTTTATCATTTCTACCTGAAGTTTGATTTAAAGCCTGCAGGGGGCAGCAGGGGGTCCTGTCAGATTCTCTGCCACCATCAGTTCCCAACAAAAGAAAAAAATACTCCGTTTAAGCTCTGAAGTATTTATTCATAAAGTTTTCTATAATGCTGACGCTGATGTTTATTTGGATGTTTTGTTTATGTGGTTTATGTGAAGAAAGACACTTTGTATGCAAGAAGTACTTCAGTACAACATAAATATACTTTTCTGTATTTCTGCCACTTCCCTTTCTGGCTCTTTTATCCAAATACTTTCAGTTCAGCAGCTGATTAAATAACCAACGGTTCTGAAAGAGGAGTTGCTGGTTTGGCACAGAGGAATTTCAGTGGATTTTTATGTCTAAAATCACAAACTGTTAAAAACAGAGAAGGAAAGAAAGAGAGAACATGGCTGACGGAGCAGAGACCTAACAGACCGGCATTTGTGGAAGCGTTTACTAATTTAGCTCAGACAGTGAGGGACAAAAATGATCCAGCCTCTGCTACTTATCTAGTGAACTTTATGCTCACAAACAACACCCTGAACAGCCCAATTTCAACCTTTTCACGCAAAAAAAAAAATCTGACTTTTTTTTGTGTGTAACTAAATCAGATACCGATCCGATAATTTCCCAGCATCTACAGTCTGACGGTCATGTCGCATTTTATCCGACACTGAAGTGAGACGTTTCTCAGTTCTGCTCCTGAAGAAGACAGACCTGCTAAATGTTCTTACCTTCCTTCGTCTGGTTCTGATCGGGTCTCCATGCTGTTTAAAATCTGTCCATCTTTCCAGCTGTAAGCAGATCGCTGCTGAGCGGCGACTACATGCGGGTCGCTTTGTAAAATTCAGGTTGATTTAAAACGGAACTCGATATATTCAAGGGGATCTGTCACAGGAATCAGGTAAAATATGTTACGTCATTTAATTTGATAAGAAAATAAATATCCAACCACTCAATATGAAATTTGTTGATTTTTAGCAACAATGATTTATTCAGAAACCCAAAATACTAAGAAATGATAATAGTTATCCTGATAAATAGATCAGGAACCAAAAATCCCTCAAAAATAATTATAGGTCAGATTTAAATCACTCAGTTTAAGTCAGCAAAAAAAAAAAAAACAACTAAATAATTAAATGTCCAAATATTCCTGTTCTATTTTCATGAGAATAATGTCAGCAAAAGAATCCCATATCCTCAGAAAACAAAACAAAGTCCTGGAAGTATTCCTCCGTTTTAATCCAAAATCTCAATCCAGAAAGAAAAATCCAAAAACCCCCAAAAAAGATGAGAAACAGAGTGGTACCACCAAAGATCCCCAGAAAGAAAAGTGAAGTCCAGATCTCAGTGGGAGCGTCTTTCTTTCCCCTCGGTTCCGTCCTCTCGCACCGGGCGGGAAGAAACTCCGATCCGGTTTCTAAATGCTCGATCTGCGGCGCTGCAGCGAACTTTGATCGCTGCTTTATGTCTTTGCTTTGATTTTTTTTAAGCTTTACTTCGCCCATGTTTCCTACTTAGAGGATGTTAGTAACGAATAATTACAACTTATTCCTCCTAAATTTTTCAGTGAAATAATCACGTTCTAGCTGCTAATTGTCCATATATGGTCGTACCTTCCTGTTCTAACAGGCATGAGAGAGAGAAGATAATCGATTTCTGGAAAAATTATGTTTTATGATTTTCATTCTTCCTACTGTATTTAAATCTCAATGTGTTGCCTTTACTGCCACCTAGTGGCCGGAGGGAGAGCTGCATTGATTCGTTCTGATTTCTTTAATGTGGTGTGAAACTTCAGAAAACCGTCCTGAACCAGAACCGGTGATCCGAACCAGTTCAGTGACCTCTAAATTGAAATTGTTTGTTGTATAAAGTCTAATAAAAAACTAAATTTTTGATTTAATAAAATTTTCTCTCCTTTTATATTAAAATCTAAGCCTTTGAACGCATCACTTCTGTGACCTTTGAACCTTTTTGTGATTGTGAAACGGTTCGTATTAAACACACAACAGACTTTGTTGTAAAAGTTTTGGATTTATTTCGCCTGAGGAAACAGAGCAGCTGAGATAAAACTTTACACAGAAATAACAAAAATACATGAAAACACAGGAAACATGATGACACTCCCTCCTCAGTCCCTGAGAGACAAACGTCCATAAAGGGGGCGGGGCTTACACAGGAAGTCCTGATATCTGATGCTGATCGTTTATTGATTAAAAATGTGGATATTTTATTCCCATTTTTGCAAAACTGCTAGAAATCCTGCTGGTTTCTTACAGTTTGGTCACATGTTCTGCCCTCTTATTGACCTGGAAGTGAAGTTGTCATCTGACCTGGATGACCTCGCTAATGACGGCAGGACAGAACCAGAACGGTTTGTGAAGAGAAGCTGCTCAGCTCTTGGCGTCCAGCATCTCCAGCAGCAGTTTGTGGATGGGGACGCGGCGCTGGCGGTGCAGCCGTCGGAAGGCCTCCACGGCGCGGGCGGCGCTCTGCCGCAGCAGCGGGAGGCTCATCAGCAGCCGGCCCGCCCGGTGCGGCTCCCCGCGGGAACACTCGTAGTCCTGCAGCGCCTCCTGGAGGCCGTCCTGGAGCCGCTGCAGCGAGTCCGGAGAGTCCGGCGGCTCGGCATCTGAGGGGCGGAGACCCAGAGGTCAGTCACGTCACAAACCCAACAAATTAAGGCCGAAGCAAACGGGAGCCACTGCTACAGAGAGCCAGCTGATCGTGATCATCAGTTATTGATTAGGGTTGATCCGTCCCGCTGTGGCCCCTCACTGCGGCCCCTGGTTCCCCTCTTATTTAAATCAGTTCATGGTAACATTCACCTCTCAGTGGATGCACCACCGCCTCCTACTGATCATGGGGTGTTACTACAATCTGATCACAAAACAGCTTTTTTATGAAAATATCCCTGTTTATAGTGAGAGGAAAAGCTGAAATGTGTCCATTTTTTATCAAGTCAAAGTTTATTCATATAACACATTTACAACAAGCTCAGCTGAGCCAAAGTAATCAGCCAGTCAGCGTAGTAACATCAACATTATGAACTCAACTCTTCAGTTTTAATCTGTTGTTCAGGTCAAAGTTTCCGGCGCTAAATGCAACATTGATTCCTGTAAAATAAATGTTTCCCCCGCAGTTTGTTGCTGTCGACGCGCGGAGCGGCCATATTGGATCCCTGACTTTCAAAGTGGGAAGTCCAAAAGAATCTGCTGAGTAATAAAATAAATCAGCAGATCCAGGAAATGCTGAGTCACTGGTTGCTATGGTGACTCAGAGGAAAAGGAAACGAATGAATGCTGTTAAAGTCCAGTTTGCTTTGATTGATGGTTCTGCTGGTTGTTTCTGGGATCCAGTTATTATCGAAACATTTTGTTCTGTAACTTTGTTTGGAAAAACGGCTTCCAGGCAGGATTGGTCCTGTTTATACCAAACAGAACCAGAACCACTACCAGGTTGTGGTTCCGGTTCTGATGTGGGTCCGATCCTTTCTAATAGTGACTGTTTTTTCTGCCTGTAGGTGGCAGCAGAGAGGCTGGTTTCTGCTCAACAGCTTGAATTTAGTCCCTTTTCCTGCACTGTAGCTGTTCAGTGTTTGTAGGTTGAATCAATCACCATAGTGATGTTTCCATCATTAAAAGTATTTCAGGTCATTAGGAATCCAGATTTAGATCAGCCCTCAGTGTTTTCTCCAGAGCCTAATGACAGCATCGCGCCATCTAAACCTGTTTGTACCTGAGTTGGCGAGCGCCATGGCCTTCAGCGTCACCGCCTCCTCTGGGCTCATCCTCATCGCCTGGTACCTGGCCACCAGGTGGCGCACTTCCTGGTATATATCAGCCAGCCCGGCGGCCCGGCACTGAGCCTCGTCCAGGCGCAGGTTCCCCGCAAACACAAGCTCCTCCCCCGCCCTGCCCTGCGAGCGCCAGGCCACGCCCACCAGCAGCGCCTCCATCCAGCTGCTCTGCAGCAGCGACATCTGGTCCACCAATGAGAGCTCAGAGAAACCTGGCGGGGAGTGAGAGCGGAGCAGCCAGGCATCAGACGGATCGGTTTGAGACGCTGGTCTTCCAGAATTAAATCTCTTCTACTGGAAGCCATCTTGGTTGCTTCAGTAATGTGAAACTGTTTCAGGACCCTGTTTACCTGGGATCTGCTTGGCCCAGCCAATCAGAACCAGCAGCTCCCGGTTCAGAAGATCACAGAGGGTCAGGAGGGTCCGCAGGCTGCCGTCCTCGGTCGAATCGTCCTGATTGGCTGCCAGCGGGGCGGGCTCTGTCAGCAGCAAATGGGAGATCAGCTTGTTCCCTGAAACAGACGGATGGGACCGTCAGACTGGGAAGTCTGGGCGGACTGGGGGCCTTCAGAGGGAACGTCGGGGAACTCACTGGAGCCGAGCGGCAGGCCGAACGGAGCTTTACCACAGGAAACCCCGCATGTCTCCACCCGCCTCCGGTACTTCTGCCGGCCTCCTCTGACCCGGTCCAAACGCACCCCTAAATGCACAAACAGCGTTTTAGAACTGAACTCTGGAACTGGATCACGTTTATGAGGCATTTTGTCTCCTTATTCATATTTTAGTTTGTCCTTCCACAGATGTTTCTTATCAGTCACAGAGAAAATGTCCCATTAAAGTTTCCTAAAAGCTGCTATTTTAACAGGATGTAAACTTTGACCTTAAAGCCTGAATTTAGATTCAATTGTACAAAAATTGTTTTTTTCTGTCAGTTAGATGTTAAATTAATCAGAGGATATACATTAGAAAATTTTGTTTACAGTCAGTTAACACAATTTTCACTTAAGGAAAACTTTTTATTTTAACATGTTTGCTTTAATGATGCTGCTTGTGGTCAAACAGGCCTTTGAATCGGAATAAATCTGGTTTCTGAGCAGCTTTTTCATCATAACCGTGTTTGGATTCAGCTGAAGAAACATCTAGAAAATGAATTTTTATTACACAACACTTTCAGTTTATCAGTCAGATTAAATGCGATGAACTGGGTGTAGTTCACACTCCGACCACTAGATGGTACCAAAGCCCTTCTAATAGTATCCTTGAGCCCGATGTATCAGCCGACTGAACCGGGTCCCATCGTACCTTCCCGCATCATCCCGGCCTGCAGACACTTCTGGAAGCGGCACGCCTGGCAGGCTTTCCTCCTCCGCTTTGTGATCTCACACTCGTTCGTCACCGGGCAGCTGTACTCGATGTTGCCTTGGTAACCAGAAAACAGGAGACGCGTCAGGCCGTCTTTCAACAATGAAAAGATGCTGCTGTGGTTCTGATGGTTGTTGAGTTTTTACCCGTGATCCGATGGGGCCAGTGGAAATCTGATCTGATGTTTTATTTTTTATTATTGGTTGGGTATTTATTGGGCTCTACTGCAGTTTTTATTGAGGAAGGTGACGGTTCGGTTTGCATGAACTGAAATCATTTTTAAAGGGGACGGTGGTTTTTCTGGGGGATTTTTCCAGGGGTGTCCAGGCCCCCCCGGTCACCCTTTGAGGACGCCCCTGGTATTTGGACGGAACCATGTCGGTCCGGATCAGACGGATCTGCAGGTATTGACTCGGCCTGCTGGGAGGACTGGGATCATCAAGCAGCTTCTGCTCTGTCAGGGATTTATTTTATTACTGTAAATTAACATTTTATTGTAATATTTTGAGCTGATTTTCTGTTATAAACTTCATATTTATTTACTGCTAATAAACATCAATACTGTGCCTGAAAAATTCTGTAATTATTTACAGCAGAGAGGATCAGATAATGTTTAAAATATTTTCATTTAAGTCACTTTTTCTGTTGAAGTAATTTTTTACAGTAATTAGTCGGCATAAAAAGGTTTTACTAAGGAGAGAAAAGAAAGTTTCTGTTTTATTTCTTTTTTCCCAAAAATGTCCAAATTTATGGGACACCAGAAAAACCTCTGAAAATGAGACCAGATGTAAATATGTAGACAGAAAAATGAAATGTAAACTATTATAAAATACAATCTTAATCATTGTTTTAATCTGGTCACTTCGTTATTTCTTCATCTTTTCTGCTATAAATAACTTAAACTGATTAAACAGATTTTACACTCAAAATGATCTTAAAAATGAATAATTGAAAATAATTATTGGTTAATAATTTCCTGGCATATTTTAGTTTCACATTATTTGCTGCTGATGAGGATGATGAAGGTCACCTTGGATGGTCCTCTTGAAGAAGGCCTTGCAGGCCTCGCAGGACGCCACCCCATAATGATAACCAGAGGCAAAGTCTCCGCAGACCAGACAGAGCCGTTTGGGCCCCATGGGGCCCGCCGGGGCCCGGCAGTCCACCTGCCGGAGAACAACAGGTAGAACCAACATGAAGACGCTCCAGTCTCATTTCAGATCCTATTATACATCACAGTAAATATGACAACGAATAATCCCTGAATCTAATCTGGATTACGGAGCTTCAGCAGAACCAGAAAATGTTTGTTAGTCCCGATGGAGCAACAGGAAACGGTTCCTACCTTCACTGAATAAGAGACTGACTGAAACTCCACGGCGCCCCCTGCAGGGCTTCCGCTGGAACTGCACCCTGCTGGAGAGTCAGGACTCTGGTCCCCGCAGGAGGAAGAGGAGGATGGGCTGGAGAGGAGGAAGAGCGGAGAGGGGCTGAGGGGGGGGGACTGGGAGGATGAGGAGGAGCGCAGGGGGCTGGGAGGAAGGTGAGGGATGAAACAGGAAGTAGAAGAGGAGAAAATAAAAAACTATTTGTATTAGATGTAAAGAAAAGAGAAAAATGATTCAATAAAAGTTAAGATGCTACGGAAACCCAGAAGGGCCACATCGAGGAACGCTTCTCAAAAAGAAAACGCATTTATCTGCGCACCTTTAAACGTAACTTTATCTAAATTAATGAGTTTATTGCATTTCTGACTGTTTTCTTATTTATTTGTGTTTTATTTAACAGACATTAAAACATCTGGTCGTTAAAAATCATAACAAGAACCGGTTCAGAACCAGCAAACAAAAAGAAAAAGTTCTGACAAGAAATGTAACACTTCGAAACCTCTCTTTGCATTTTATTAATATTTACAACCAGTAATGTTTATATTTCCAAACATTTGAGCCTCATAAATAAATTAGTTCTGTTGTTTCTGCATTTTTGCAATAAATTTGTGATGGATTCACTTTTTTATTTTACAGTAAATCACATGATTGTTTCTGTCCAACTGCAGATATCAAAAAGTTAAAAATCGATTATCACTCTGAAATATTTACATCCATTTTTATATTTCATGGCCGCCTGCAGGCCTGAAAGTCGTTGTCATGGTAACGATCAAACAGTCTGTCAGCTGCAGGTTTTACTGTTTTTCTGCAGCTCTGCTCTGTTATGAAAGACTTTAGAGTTAAAGTTCATAAATATTCAGTTTTCTTGTCTCTGGGTTGTTTAAGTCTTTAAAGCTGCAGATCTCCAGTTTCCAGAGGATCATTGAACTCACCATGGTGAACCGAGGAAGCGTCCAAAGTCCTTCAGCTCCATCCTGACCCGGTTCGGGTCCGCGGCCCCATGTGGAGCCGCCCAAGGCGGGACTCTTTTATCTGGAGGCGGCAGGGGGCGGGGCCTGCAGCCTCAGCCAATCAGATCCCAGCAGATTTCTTGGATGTAGGCCACGAGGTCAGAGTTCACCCTCTGCGCTTCAACAGCATCCAGAAATTAATCACTGGAGGAAAATTCAGACAATAAACCATAAAAAAAGACTTACAACATCATCATTTAAAAACACTCCGAGGTCTCAGACACAAACATTTCAAACAACATTAATACACAATAATTATTTCAGAAAACAAGGTTACATTTCACAATAAGATGTGTTTAATTTATATTTAAGGAGGAATTTATAGCAAGTTATAACCAACGAGTCCAATTCAACCTGCTACATTTTTAACTCTCAACCTCAAATCAACAGCTTTCACAAACTCTCCATTTTTCTTCTGGGCCCATTTTTACGTTTGAGTGAATAGTTTGTTTAATTCTGCTATTCCTGAGCCGACACGTCACAGCAAACCTCTGTGGGGGAAGTGAGGCTCCTCTCGGTTTCTTTGGTCCAGTTTTGTTCATGTTTTTGATTTTATGTATTGATTTTTACTTTGGTTGATGATTAGTGGCTAATGGTAGCACAGCCTGCTAACTCAGGACTGTTGCCATAACAATCGATGTGTTTGCGTGTTGTCGCCATAAAAGTGTCCAGTAAAACAAAACAGTTGCTAAATATTTCGCTTCTGTGCAAAAACGTTGCTATAGGGGCTAAAAAGTCACTTAATAAATCAATAAAGTTTAAATTCACTGAAATGACATCCGGTTCAGTCCGCCCTCTAGTGGTAACAACAAAGCAATGCAATCACCAGTTTGGTAGTAACTAGTTACATTTACTTGAGTAACTTTTTTGTATTTTTACTAAGCTGTACTTTTTACTTTTACTTGAGTAAAAATAAGTTGAACTAGTTCTAGTCTTACTTGCTATAATGTTTGGGTTCTAAGTTATTATGGGATGGCAGAAAAATGTTTAATATCTGGACGGGATCAGCAGAAGTACGTCTGATTTTGGACTCCAGCTTCCTGAGTCGCAGCTCGACCTTTGACTTCAGGTGGTTTTAGGAGTTTGTTAGAAAAAACACATTTGGACACTTTTAGGGTCTAAATCGAAATTTCTGTCATTTTTCTGTCCAATAGAGCATCAACTTTGATCTTGAAAGTAAAAACTGGTAAATCGTGGCATCAGGTCCAATCTCAGACCTTATAGAACTGCCAGCGTTACCAGTGAAACCAGTGAAACCAGGAGCTCCAGGTTCTCTGGACCTGCTTTGAACTGGAGCTGCTGAGGCTGCAGTTCCTGCAGCAGGTGAGAAACAAACAGTCGGTCTTAATCTTACACTCAGACGCTGTCGGATCAGCCTCACCTACATCTGCTGTTTCATAAGAGCTGCATAACTGGACAGCCTGTCTGTCCATCCGACCGACCGACCGGGACACGGAACCGCCCGACCCGCGGGTCAAAGTTCCTCTGAAGCCGTCCACAAGCAGAACTATCAGATAATATCAACAGATGTGAGTGGCAGCTCTTCATAGTGTTATTAATTAGTCATTCAGTTGTTAATCTGAATTAATATGAATCATTTAAAGTGTTGATTTGATTCTTTTTCATCTGAAGACGGTGACAAAATCACCAAGAGCTACAATGAGGAAAAAAACAATGTCCTGAAATTTATGACTATGAATCTAATAAACCAAACCAGCAATAAACAGAAAACCAGAGAATAAAAGGTTTGGTGTCTGAATGAATGAATGAATGAATGAATGAATGAATGAATGAATGAATGAATGAATGAATGAATGAATGAATCTCCATCGTCAGGAAGGATTTCTGCTCCACCTGGTCAGTGAGGTTCTCCGTTTGGATGTTTTCTGCTCCAGGTCTCTGTTGAGTGAAATCATTGTTTCTCATTAAATTCATGGCGTCTAGTTCACCTTTAACAGCATCGCTGCTCAGATCCCAACCTGTTATTCCTCCATGTTTGATCTTTAGCTGAACCATCAGAACCTGCAGGTTTGGTCTGGAAAGGTGAGACTTTGGAGGCAACAGTTTTGTCTCAGCAGCCAATCAGTGAGCAGCAGGCTAACCTGAGCAAAAATATCCTGGACTCTGAGACCCGGCTCACCTGACCCACTCATCCTCATCTTCATCAGTCAGATCTGGGTCAGTGTGGCTCTGAGTCAGCCCTGTAACCCAGATGGCTGCAGGGCTTAAGGTCCACTCTGGAACATTTCTCTGCCCTGGTCCAAACATGCTCGGTTCGGAACCGGAGTGTAAATAACAACGTTTGGTGTTTTCAGCAGCCGAAATGGGTTTTCTCCTCAGGGTGTCTGGGCTCTTCCTTAGAGAGAGAAGCTCAGTCAACTGGGAGCTGCTGCTCCTCCACATCGAGAGGTCCAGTTGAGGCATCTGGTCAGGATGGAACCTCCCTGGTGAGGAGTTCAGGTCCCACCAGGAGGAGGGGAGACCAGGACACGCTGGGGGGACGATGTCTCTCGGCTGGCCTGGGAACGCCTTGGGGTTCCCCTGGAAGACCTGGAAGAAGAGGCTGGGGAGGGAAGTCTGGGCCTCCCTTCTGAAGCTGCTACCCTGCAACCCGACCCGGATAAGCGGAAGGCGATGGACGGCCAGACGGACGGCCGGACGGACGGACGGTGTTTTCAGTCATTGGAACAAAAGAACTGTTGCAGTTTTTACTATCATGGTTTTAGTGGTGTTGGCGTCTGAGCAGACATCTTGGGTCGGGTTTACCTGGAGAACCGGAGTTTAAATTTATACTCACTGATGTTAATGTCAAATTTATTTATATAGCACTTTAAAAACAGGTGTAAAACTGCACCAAAGTGCTGTACAAGAACGACAATAACACAAAGTGATAAAAACAGAGCATCAAAACACTACTTCAAATAAAAGCCAAAGAATAAAAATGAGTTTTAAGAAGCGATTTCAAATGAAAACAGGCTGTTGGCTGATCTAATCTGGAAAGGTAGATTATTCCATAGATTAGGAGCAACAACAGAAAAAGCCCGATCTCCTTTCCTCTTACGTCGGGTCCGAGGAACCGTCAGCAATAGCTGATTGTTGATGACATCATTATCCTTGGTTAATGTCCTAAATCATTTCCTATCACAAACAGATTCACTGCTTCAGTAAAAATAATCTAAAATGTTTTATTTTTAAATTTGCTTAAATAAAAACATAATTGAAGTTGACTGACCCAACTTCAGCATTTGATGAAAACATCAGATCAGTTCTCTTCCATATTTGGGATTAAATGGATTTCAAATCGTTTGCAGTCTGAACGGTTCCATCGTTTTTTATCCAGTTTTCATTTCTGAACCAGAGAAGCCAAATGTGGTGAAATTTAATCAGCTTCCTTCCTCTGCCCTGTACTAGTTAGATATGAATATAGAAAATACTGAGAAAGATGTTAAAACCAAGTTCACATGAACAGTAATTTACTGGATGGATTTAACCTGTTACATGTTGGAGGAGTAAAATAAGTTCTTACTTCTACTCAATCCTTTGAACATGTAGATATACTTTACAATTGTTCCTTTGTTTTAAATGTGTTTTATTTGAATATAACTTTATTCTTTTATATGTTCAATATGGTCAACTTGGCTTGACTAAAATCCATCCACAGATGTCGGCGGCCATCTTAACTAGTTACTGAGTCTGTTCGGTCCATTAAAAGCCTCCAGGATTCTAAGAACCAGTTCTGGAGAATCAGAAGAGAAGGACAGGACTTGCTTTTAAGGACAACAGGATGGATGTTTCATTACTACATGCAGTTCTGACCCAAACCTCCTGTTCTGACGCAGCGTCGCTGTTCGTTAAGTCCAGTGACATTCTGTTTTCATCTGAGCAGCGGTTCTGGACGGGATGTGTTCTGAGATTTAAGCAGCTCTGATTGTTCTGTGAAAGTGAAAGCTGATATTCCGCTGGCTCATAGGTTCAGCCGTGCAGCTCTTGGACCTCGATAATCCTCTTAAAACTGACCGGTGTGAGCGCAGGATTGGCCTATAATTCAAAGTGGCTTAGAGACATAGATCTATATAAACAGAGTGAGCATTAAGGTTATGGATTCAGGTGGAAGATTAGAACCAGGCAGCACGAGATTTACCTGCAGTGACTCAGCTGGGCTGCAGCTAACAGGCTAACCCTGTGCTAACAAGTCTCATGAAAACACAGGTGATAAAATCCTCTTATGGCATGAAGGTTTATAAAAATGGTTCTTAACTGGAGAGAAAAATAAAGCATCATAATGAGTCAATGCTGACATTCCTGCCCCCCCTACTGGTGAGCTGTAGGTACTTTAACTTTTCTTTTTCTTCCAGTTCTCGTCAGAAATTTTTTCCTTTCAAATTAAATATGTTTCAATAATAGTTAGTTATGTTATCAGGAGTCATGTTCAGCTTTGCAACATTTTTAATTTAGCCTCATTTAGTGACGCGTTACTCTTGCTGTTACTGTTTGTCGTCGTTTTAGCCCCTTTTGTTGCAACTTTCTCCTTCAAGAGGCTCTTCTGTCTTTATACAACCTGCAGCTATTTTCAATCTGTCCTGCTGTTGAAGTTCAAATATAATAAAACAAACTAGTTTGGTTGTGTGTAATTTTCATCCTGATTAGCCTTATGCTAGCTACTGTCTTTTATGACATTTCAACAGCCGTTGACACAAACATCTGAGGCCCTTTTTCAGTAATTTTTTCATAGTTTCTTTAAAATATTGCAAGTTTGATTTATTCCTAAAAAGGTCAGGAAAACAACCAAAAACCACAATAACACATCTAAGAGTTAATGTGAGCAAATGTATTTGTCCTTTTCAAAGAAACAATAATACAAAAAAGTTTGATCAAACTTTAAAATAAAACCATTTAAAAACCAAAACTATGGCTCCAGATTGGTTATGAAACCCACTGTGAGGAACCTGGTCTTTGGCAGATACAGTGCATGTTTTACTTGAACCTTCATGTGCTGAAGAGGAAAAATAAAGCTTATGACACTTGATTTAGCATAATATCACATAAAGGAAAGTTTTATACACACCTTTCATTTTCATTTCAAACTTCTGCTGTGGAAAAAATACTGCAGGCACATCAAAACAGTCATAAAGCCAACTGAAAACAGAAATTAAACTATATCACTCACACTGTTTTCCACTGAAAATGCATTACAAATATTTAACAAATAAGTTGAATATTTGGTGGAATATCAGTTCACATTTAGATCTGTACAAGTTGAATTAAAAATGTTAATTAAAAAAATCATTTAAAATAAAATGAAGTTGAAATAAGTATATATACAGTAAAAAAATGGTTATATTTGGACTAGTAACTACAGAAACCAAGAGCATTGTGGTGGCTAAAAACAAGCTAGCTAATATGCTAGATAGTAAAACCAGCCAGAACTATTTACAATTCAACAGTTTAAATGAGCAGATTTGATTTTAAAGTTGTGATGTTTTGAAACGTCACCATGGTTACAGAGTTCAGTCACAACTTTCTGCTTTTAGCCTGAAAACTCATCTGACAGGAAGCGGGAGGCTGTTAGCCAGCTAGCGCTACTACAAAAGTGTAGGAAAAATACATTTCAGAAAAAACTAGTCTTAGTGGAATAATAAAGGAGTGAACATATTGGGATATTTGATTTTTTTGGATGCTAACTGATTAGCGCTGGTGCCAACTGTTAGCAGAAAAACTAATCATATTCAAAATGACACTTTTAAGCAATTCAAAGGCTTTACAAAGGTAACTTTGAAGCCCAAAAGTGTTTATTGTTTTGACAGTAACACCATTGAGCTTATTAGCATCTGAGCTAAATACAGCCTACAAGCTAATAAACTAACCAAACGGCTCATTTCAATAGTTAGTGTTGATCTCTAAATGGTTTTCCTAAGTATTTCAGCTACTGCAGCTTTGATTTTAGACCTTAAGATTTCAATCCTTTCAACTATTTGCAGTTGAAAGGATTGAATGTTAATGAACTCATTAATGTTAATACTTTCTGTTAGCTAGTAAGTTAACAGGTAGAAATTAAAGAAAATATTTTTAGCTACTCATTTTTTACCCATAAATGACTTTGGTGTATTGAAATACAAAAACACTACAACCTCAGAAACAATTAAATATTCACTGGTATTTAAAGTCTTTGCTAGCATTACCTGGTTACTTGATGTTCCAACTGTTGAGGACTAACAGTAAGTGCTTTAATTTTTATATAAGTATGTTTAGGTTGAACATTAAAATATTTAATCAAAAACTAGAAGATATTTTATTGCCTTACAACTTTAACATCCGCATGAATCTTTCTTAAGCTTAGAGTTTTTATTGAACATCTGAAGCTCTGAATTCTATTATTGTTATAATTGTTTGTTTTTTGTATCAACTTCTCTGGCTAACAATATTACATTTGGTCCATTCAAAGCCTCTTCCTGTGGATAATGTGACTAGAAACTAAAACAGTCATTTGGGATGAAATGTTTGATCTATGGATAAATAATGAATTTAAACAGGATATGGAAACATTACATTATATGAAGCAAAACTTCATCTCTGTCAATCTGAATCTGCTTCATATGATTGACATTCAGTCCATAAATGTCCTCAGGAAGACAAACTGTGAGCGCTGCAGGCAGCAGGGATTTGAACCACCAACCTGATTTATTATCGTTAATGTTTACTCTGTAAGTAAGCAAGTAAATAAAGTTTATTTATTAAAATCTGGGCTGTAGAAAGGCCACAACACTTTTGTTCAAATTCGAAATGTTAACATGATAAATCCAAACTAGTTGAGAGAAATATGGTGCTGCTGACATCAGGTGGCCTCAGAGCAACAATGCTGGTCAGAACAGGAGCAATAACTACACAATGCCTGCTTCACAAGGCAAGATTTAGAAATTTAGACGATAAAACTTTGTATCAACTTTGGTCCTGTAGTGATAGGTTGTGGATTATTTTTAAAAGATATTAAAAAAAAAAAAGATCTCTGATGATCTCCAACATCCACTGGACTTGCTGTTTTAGATTCCTCTCTGTTTCTGATTGGCTAAACGCAACACACTGATGCGTTCTCGTTTGACGCCACATGATGCGATACCGGCCCAAGACGATCCGATACGATGAAAATACCTGATTTCATCAGCTCTGAAGGATCTGAGCTGATCCTTCAGAGCAGCTCAGATCCCTGAACAAATGGCAGGAAAATGATCCTAATTCATACTGATAATCCTTAAGATTATTGGAAATGAAAATTGGGACTAAAATTGACATAAAAATTTATATATTAGTGGTTTGAATAACAGATTTTGTCTCAGGAATTGTTTGAGACTCGCCACAGAGAGGTTTTGAATCCCTCCTTATGGTGCCGGTTTGTTACGTCTCCTGTTTCTCCTGACTTTCTCCTCACTGGATAAATCTTCACTTTTTACTTTGGTCATAGGTGGAAGTTTCTACGCATCAACAGCCTCGTTTTGAAGCCGTTTCTTCCTTCCTTGTTTCTCATGTTTAGTTATTTTTTGGCAGTGAAATAAATAAAACTGTCGAGGATTGAAAAGGAAAAGTTTTCTGAACGTTGATGTGCCTTTAGATGAAGACCAGCATGTGATCCTGTTTACCATGGAAGATGTTAAATCATTTCTTCTGTCTTTGGTCGGTTTAGTGCAAACAGAAAGAACTGAATACTTCGGTTCAGTATCATTCCACCTGCTAAAGGTCAGAGGTCAGCAACCTGCTGCTTAATGGTTCTGTTAAGGAATCGACAGATGATTTAAATTTAAACTTTATAAAAACTCCTGTTTTAGCAGGTTAGCTCATGTAGTTAATAAATTTTCCACAACAGAATGGCAGTCCAGTGAGCTGCTGACAGGTTGGTCGGGTTGCAGGTCCTGCCGGGTCTAAGCAGCGATGCAGTGGTTGCGTCTGCGCGACATGACGTATCCTCTCCTGCAGACGCATCGGAACGAGCCTTCCGTGTTGACGCAGCGAGCGTTGACGCATGGGAACGGCAGCGCAGGAACATCTTCGCACTCGTTAACGTCTGGAAAATGGACAGCAAGTTAGAGACAGCCAGTGCAGCGCGGCGGCGCGGCGGCGCGGCACGGCGGCGCGGCACGGCACTACGTACCGATGCAGCTCATGGAGGTCAGGTCCAGCTCGAAGCCCACGTAGCAGTCGCAGGTGTAACCCTCGGCAACGCGGATGCACTGACCGTTCTCACAGCCATGCAGAATCCCACAATCCTCGGTGGCACTCAGGCTGGCGTGCGTCTCGTAGCGCCCTGGAAGAACGAAACAAAGTATTCAAACCCAGAAACTTATTTTAATGGGATTTAAATGAGACTAAAAGGGGAAACAGTTTTTCTAGATCGGGGTCTTCAACCGGCGGCGCTAAATGAGTTTTATTCTGCTGGACTGATGGCAAAAATGTCTCTTTGGTTTGTAAAGGCTGCAGATCCCAGATCTAGAAAGTATTCACCCCTGACCTACAGACTGCGTTTCCTCCATAAGGCAGATCAGTTCTCATGTTTTCTGGAGTTTTTCCGCCTAAGACTTACTCTCATACACCCTCCGTGGTCCGCCGTCCCCACCTCCTTCTCTGTCAGTGAACGGAGGAAGCCCCGCCCCCGGCCTCCACCCCCTGAAGTCTCCGCCCTCCTCCCGGTCGTCGTACGGCGGTCTGGGACGTGGCGCCAGGCTGAGCGGAGGTGGGTCGGATCTGGACGGAGGTAGCGGCCGCGCCACGAAGGCGATGTCGGACCGGGGGTCAGGAGGGAGGCGGAAGGTGGGTGTCCTGGGCACGGAGCCATCTGGGGAGCCGTAGTCTCCCTCCGGGTAGAAACCGGGGCTGATGGGAACATTGGAGCGTCAGGAAACACGAGGGGCAGCCGGACGTCGGGAGCCGGCGCCGCTGGCCTCACCTGAACTCGGAGCCGCCGTAGGTGTCGTCCGGCGGGCCAAAGGAGACGGGCGGCCTGGTCCTGAAGCCGGACCTACTGTCCCCTGCTGGCGAGTAGTCGTCGTAGTTTGGACTGAAATCTCTGCCAGGAAGCGGCACTGCAGGAAAGAACTCCGGACTGTAGGGGGCAGCTGGGAAAACCAGGAGACGATCAAGAACCGCAAAACTTCTTTAAGAAAAAAGCTTCAGTTCAGCAGGAGAAACTTTAATAACAAAAGTTTCTATATATTTATTAAAACTGTCTCCATGTTGAGACAGTTTGCAGTGGATCAGATAATCTGAGAAGATCAATCTCCTCCACATCCGCTCTGGTTTGCTCCTGCTGCCTGAAGGAACAACCAATCAGCTGGAGGCAGATGCTGCACAGCCTGATGAGGTCATCGTCTTATCATACCTCCTCGCCCCGGCCCGGTTTCTGCTCCGGTGGAGTCTGGGAAGCTTCCCGGGAACGCTGCTGCAGAGTAGGAGCTGCACAGAGAGGTGTAGTCCTCTGCAGACAGACAGACGGCCGTTAGCGCGCCGCGTCGCGCCGCAGGCGGGCCACCGCGTGGCGTGGCGCTTACCTGAGTCTGTGTGGGGGCAGAGGGCGCAGCCCATCCCCCAGCCCTCGCCGTAGAAGCAGCAGCAGTCGATGAAGGTGACCTGAGCCCCCAGCAGAGGATTCTGGCACAGCAGGTCGGCGCTGACGTGCTGCCAGCACACAGACAGGTTCTCATCTGGACGCAACACAAACAGCAGCTCTGTCGATACGCAGATGACACGCCGCAACCTGCGGCGCCGGCGGCCGCATCGAAGCAGCTGGAGGTCAGAGGGAGGTTTGGCCTTCAACCTCCAGCTGAACAGCAGCGCCGCAGGCGGCCATTTTCTTTGATTGCACAGCAGAAAGTCAACAGAATGTGATCACAAATTGACCGTTTTTATATACTTAGGTTTTAAAGAAATGGAGGGACAAATGTTTGTGCCACTATGAACATGAAAAATCAGAAATGTTGCATTTTGCGTATGATGTGTGATTTGTCGACGACTGCAAAGCAGCTAATCTGGGATTATTAATCTGGGTTTGACCAAAGGTTCTGGGCGATGAAACGATAATCACAAAGAAACACTTGATCAATATGTTGATAATTTCACTGAACTATCATCCAGAAACGAAAGACATTCTGGGAAATGTAGGCAGAGGAAAAGCTTTAGCTGCTCAGCTTCTAACGGCTAGCTGAGAGGTTGGTGGCATCAACTAACCCACTCTTCGGTTACCTAGCAACAACCTGCTGAGCAACTTCAGTTACCTAGCAACAACCTGCTGAGCAACTTCAGTTACCTAGCAACAACCTGCTGAGTAACTTCGGTTACCTAGCAACAACCTGCTGAGTAACTTCGGTTACCTAGCAACAACCTGCTGAGTAACTTGCGCAGCAGCAGTTTGAGGAACTTTTTGGGTTTAAAGAGCCCAACATTCTGACTTGGATTTAAAAAAAAAAAAAAAAAGTTAAAATCGCTGTCAGAAATAAAAATGTCAGTTAGCCAGAAGTCCATAACCTTGTTTAGATGTTCTGAGACATAATAGTTCAAAAACGTGAACATGGAAAATGGAATGGATTGAAAAATATGATCCAGACAGAATAGAAAGAAATCGAAGCTGCAGCAGGAGATTCAACTGGAGAGCAAACTGAGCTCAGCATGTTGAATAAAACGGATTGTTGATTACCGATACGGACAGATCTGAGATGCTGGGTGTTTTCCAGCCCCATTGGTATGTGATGAAGATGAGGATGAGGAAGGGTTACCCATGGTGAGGTGCGAGGCGTTGACGCACTCCATCTGCGTGTCGTCCAGCACCAGCGGCGGCGAGCAGCTGCAGTAGAACGACCCCACCGTGTTCACACACTCGCCCCTCACGCAGCTCTCCTCCTCACACTCGTTGTAATCTGCAGACGGGAAACGGGTCAGCGGGCGCAGCCGGAGGTCGGGCGCAGCCGGACCCAGCTGTGTCTGTACCGATGCACTCCAGCAGGGCGGAGTTGTAGACGAAGCCGCTGGAGCAGTAGCACCTGTAGCCCGGGATGTTGTTCACACACACGCCGTTCTTACACACCTCGGGATGGAAGCGCTTACACTCGTCCACGTCTGGGGACACACAGCAGGAGGCTGAGAGGCTGCTGTTGCTACGGCAATCAGAGGGTCAGACATGGCGGGTAACAGGGTACCTGTGTAGCTGAAGGCGTCCGATCCGGCCTTCACGTAGCCCCTCCCACTGGGACACAGGGACAGGAAGTCAGCTGCAACACAAACGGCAGCCGTAAGAACGCAGCACAGCAACTGGGGCAATGCAGCCGCAGCAACGCAGCCGGCCGAGTCCTGCAGGTCCCACCTGTGTCTGCGGCGGGGCAGGCCTGGGCGTGGCAGCCCCGCCCCCAGCCCTCCCCCTCGGTGCAGCAGCACTCCTGCTGGCTGGTGTTGGCCGCCAGCAGGCTGCAGCCGCCTGCCGCCAGGTTGTAGTAGCAGTCCCTCAGTTCACCGGGCCGAGCTGCAGACAGGCGGTGCAGAACCGCAGAAATGTCCACCGAACTGATCTGGAACCCGGAGGAGGAAGACGAGGAGGAGGGAGAGGAGGAGGAGTGTGTGGACTTCGGACCGGACCCGGACTCTGGAGAGGCAGAAAGAACTTTAAAAGATGTGAACACAAAATCTTACCAAATATTTTTAATAAATCTAACCTCCAGGTTAACCAAAGAGATTCACGGTTTGAGGTCGTCACTTTGAATTATGAGCAAAATGTGACAAAAAGTTAAAGAGAGATTTTATGAAAACCATAAACGATGTGAAAAAGTTAAATCATAGGGTAGAAGCCATGAGGAAATAGTTCACACAGAGAGAGAGAGCAAACTCATCGTCATCATCATCATCCTCCTGACCTGAAACAGACGATGGAAGCTGTGGTGCTGCGGGCTGCGAGGACGCCGCCGCCGCCGCCGCAGCAGAGGCTGGAGCCGACACGGGCGTTCCGACGCACGAGCCGTTGGCAGCGACCCGCTGACCCGCCTGGCAGGCGGCGAGGCAGCGGAACGAGCCGATGGTGTTGTCACACCGCTGCGACGGGCAAACGGAGCCGCCGCTGGAAACGCATTCGTCCACGTCTGGGGACACAGAAAGACGGGAGGGCTGAGTGAGGACCCAGACGTCCTGGACGTCCTGGACGGCGCGGCGCTCTGGGCAGGCTCACCGAGGCAGGCGGTCTGCTCCGGGTTGGCGCTGAAGCCCGAGTTACACTGACACAGGAAGGAGCCGTCGCTGTTCACACAGCGGCCGTCCGAACACACACCAGGCCTCACACACTCATCCACGTCTGGGAGGGGAATTTAAATATGGCCGTCAAGATAAAAACATGAAAACCTGAAACGGTTAATCAATTACTGAAATAATCCACCAATTTATTAACCAATTGATTATTAACTGGAGGCCATCAACACAAAGCAGAATCAAGTCAAAACTGTACAAAAATACAAACAAAATGCAACTTTTTAGATGTTAAAAGTGGCATTTTTAGCTTCACTGGTTCAAAATCTGGTAACATCTGCTATTAAGCATCTCCTGCAACCAAATATTAATTAGTCTATAATCAATCCCCATATAAATCCCCAATAACGGTAGTTATGCTCAATCTGAGCTTTTCAGGTAACATCGTCACCTTGATTAATAAACTTCAATCGAATGAATAAACAAACGAAAAGAGACGTTTAGAGCTCTGAGTCTGAACGTGGCTCACCGAGGCAGGCCGTCCTGTTCTCACTCAGCGTGAATCCAGGTGAGCACACACAGGTGTATGATCCAGGTGTGTTCACACACTCCCCTCTGGAGAAGCAGAAGTCCCCCTCCAAACACTCGTTAACGTCTGGAGACATAAACCTGATCAGAAGCTCAGTTTAAAAGGTAAAAACCAACCTCCTCACTGGCGCTGCGCTGCGCTCACCTGTGCACCGCCTGCCCAGGCCGGAGCTCCGGTATCCGGGGCGACAGTCGCACCTGAACGAGCCCACGATGTTCACACACACCTGCTCCGCGTCGCATGCTCCGGCGCTCGCACACTCATCCACGTCTGCAGGACAGAGCTAGCTTAGTGAACACTTCCTTCTGCTAGCGCGCTAACAGAGCAGCTAATTTTTAGCTTAGCGCTTAAATGCTTTCGCTAACTTTTTAGAACACTTAGCTTCACTTAGCTTCTCCTAAATTAATGTTCCCAGACAAAAGTAATTGGCTTTCAGCTGCATAAAGTTCCACATCTTGGTTACCGACTGTTAAGAAATCTTCAACAAATATAAACTGTGATGGAAAAATTACAATAAGGTCACATCTGCTAGTCATGTTATATGAAATGCTTGTGAGCTCTCACCAAAAGAACTATTTGGGTTCCATGCAGAAGGTTGGTAGTTGTTTTCTACAGCTGCATCAGAACCAGACTGTTTCTCCCTTGTTTTTTATTCTTTATCCTTGGTATAAAACTCAAGTGTTTCTCTGCCTGGCAGAGCTTTGCATCCAGACCTGCTTCATTGCTGATTGTCCTACAAGCTCTCAGTATTGTGCACAATATATGAATAAACCTGATTGAGTGATTCTACCTGAACAGTTCTTGGAAATAGTATTTTTTTCCACGACAATTTGGTGCCGAAACCCGAGCAGCTAAATAACAGCTAAAGGCATTAAAGGAAAAAAATGATAATGTCAAAATTAAACTGTTATTGGAGGTTTGTAGTCTTTCAACGACAGATATAGTCTCAACTAAAGTTAGCACTTTAGCATTAGCTTCAGCTAAATTTTGAGGTGATATAGCGCTTTAGCGCTAATACACTAATATTAATTAGAGATTTAGTTAGCGCTGTTTCAAACGTTCAGAGCGCCAAAGGTTCTGGTTCCACCTCTGAATGTTGCATCAGTTCCTGGTTAGTAAGAGTCAAACTGAGTCGAGGTTTGGAGGAGAAGAACTGAAGGCTTTCATGATGATGATGATGGTGATGAATCTGTCCAGCACTTTCTTTGATTTAGGTGACAGACATATATTCCTCCAGGACTCATGGACCGTGGAATATATTTTAAAAATCCTTCTGAGTCAGAACCAAGAGCTGATGCAGCCAAACACACATTCCATCTAAAACAAGACAAGATGTCTGCAGGAGAAACATGCTGGAATGTTTACGGTAAGTCGGATGAAAACCTGAGTATCATCAGCAAACAGGTTGACTCTTACGGCCCAAAATGATCTAGACGAGAACAACCATGAAAACAGAACAAAAGTGGGCCAAGTACTGGTCTGTGTGGTACACCGGAACTAAAATAAAGAATTAATGCTGAACTTTAGAAATGTGAGGCTGGTAAAGTAAACATAAAGTCCAGAATGCCGTGACAATCAGGGCCGTTGTCCATTTTTTATCAGCAACTCTACGAAGGCCCAAACCGTCTGTACTCTGAAGTTCCCATGATGCAACGTTTACTTCCTTTAAACACCACAAGCAACGTTGGGTGATGCGCCATCTGGTGGAGTGGTTAGGTATTACACATATCAGCAGCTGAAAACAGACCTGTTGAGTAAAAATAACCGTATATCTTCTGTATTACTTATGTGACATTTTGTTTTAACTCTCAAAATATAAATAAGAAAATTATAAACTAATAAATTTCACAATAAATGCTGATAATATTTCTAATAATGTGGAGGATCCATCAGATTTCTGCGATTCTTCAGTTTTTACCTGAATAGTGTTGGTCTGATAACAGAACCTCGGTGTGTTTGTGAGTGTGAACACACCTGTGCACTGCCTGTTGGTCAGTGTGTATCCTGGACGACACGACACACACCTGTACGACCCCACAGAGTTCACACACATCTGCCCCGGACACTGAGACGGCTCCGCGCACTCGTCCACATCTGAACACACAGCGGATCCGGTCACCGACCCGCGCGCTCGTCGGGAGCGCGCGGGGCGCCACGACCAAACCACGCTTACCTGTACAGGTGTTGTTCTGGAGCCTGTAACCATGGCGACAGACGCAGCGAAAGCTGCCGGGCGTGTTCTCGCAGCGGCCGCTGGAGCACGGGGACTGCCGGCACTCATCGATGTCTGTGAACACGACGGAGAATCGGAGCTGGACGGGTCTGGTCCAATCAGAACCCGGCGTCTCAGGTGAGAGGCAGGTGAGCGTTACCTGTGCAGATCCCGTTGAGCAGCCCGAATCCCGGCTGGCAGGGCGAGCAGCGGTACGAACCCAGAGTGTTAACGCACTCCTGACCCGGACACTGCAGCGGATCCACACACTCATCCACATCTGGAACACACACAGGCAACACACACAGGCAACACACACAGGTAAACACACACAGGTAAACACACACAGGTAAACACACACATAGGTAAAAACAAAAGTAAACACACACACACAGGTAAACACACACAGGTAAACACACATACACAGGTAACACACACAGGTAAACACACACACACACACACACACACAGGTAAACACACACACACAGGTAAACACACACAGGTAAACACACACAGGTAAAAACACAGGTAAACACACACAGGTTACACAGGTAAACACACAGAGGTAAACACACACAGGTAACACACACAGGTAACACACACAGGTAACACACACAGGTAAACACACACAGGTAACACACACAGGTAACACACACAGGTAAACACACACAGGTAACACACACAGGTTACACAGGTAACACACACAGGTAAACACACACAGGTAAACACACACAGGTAAACACACACAGGTAACACACACAGGTAAACACACACAGGTAACACACACAGGTTACACAGGTAACACACACAGGTAAACACACACAGGTAAACACACACAGGTTACACAGGTAAACACACACAGGTAACACACACAGGTTACACAGGTAACACACACAGGTAACACACACAGGTAAACACACACGGGTAAAACACACAGGTAAACACACACAGGTAAAAACACAGGTAAACACAAACAGGTAACACACACAGGTTACACAGGTAACACACACAGGTAACACACACAGGTAAACACACACGGGTAACACACACAGGTAACACACACGGGTAACACACACAGGTAAACACACACGGGTAACACACACAGGTAACACACACAGGTAACACACACAGGTAAACACACACCTCTCAGATTCCTCCAGTCACATCAAAGCTCCCAACATTAACTTCTGTTTATAACGTTTATTTTTAGGAATTATTTCCTCGTTAAGCTGCTGCCTTTACCTTCACAGGTGTTCCCAACGAGCCTGTAACCATGGTAACAGACACACCTGAAGCTCCCTAGGGAGTTTTCACAGCGCCCGTTACTGCAGGGATTTTGCTGACATTCGTCCACATCTGGGATTAAACACGAGGAAATAAATTCATTTAAACAATAATTCAATATTTTTTTATACATTTTTATTTCTATGTTTAATCTTTTACATTTTGTTGACATTTTTTCCAATTATCTTTCAACAAAGTTTTTGGAATTTATTGCTATAAAAAGTTTTTTAAACTAGAAAAAAAAAAGATTAAAAGTTCAAAAATACCTTTTAAATAAAAGATACCTGTTTCAAAAATACCTGTAAACTTTTCCTTCAGTTTCAAAAACATTATTTGAACAGATTTAGCTCCGTACTCAGTCATGATTCTTCTTCCTCTGAATCTGATAAAAACACTTAAATCAAAAAGTAGATTTCATTTTTATCCACTGAATCTTTTGTAGTTTAAAAGTTATTCTCCAATTTCAAATATTTTGTTTCAGTCTCAATATTTTTTTACATCCAATTTTTTTCAGTTTCAATACAAACTTTTTGAACAAATTTTATGGCCTCAATTTAGCTCCGTAGATTTTAATGAATTACTAACAACTGAATTATTGCTTGTTATTTCTGGAGCTTTTAATTTTGTAAAATTTGGTGGAAGACATATTTTTGATAGCTTACTGTTTTCAGATTTAATAATATTTGATAAAATTCTGGACGAATTGTTCTTTATATTTAATATTTTGCAATGTTTTCTCCATTTGTCTTGATTCAAATTTGTAACAAAATTATCTGAATAATAAAAATGACTGCTGAATATTTTTTAAAATGATCAAAAATGTCATAAATAAACAGTTTGATGTTCAGATGAAATGAAACATTTTAATAATGAACCATTTGGAGGTTTCGTCCGTCCAGTGGATTTTCTCACCGAAGCAGCGGCTCCGCTGAGCGCTGGGCTGGAATCCCTCATCACACTCACAGGTGTGTTTCCCACCTGGCAGATCCACGCAGCGCCCAGGCTCACACACACCTGGTCTGATCTGACACACACCACGGACAGCTGCATGCGCGCACACACACACATACACACCCACACACACACCCACACACATGCACACCCAAATACACACACCCACATACACCCACACACACACACACACACACACACACACGCACACCCACACACACACACACACCCACATACACACACACACGCACACACACACACACATGCACACACACACCCACATGCACACACACACACACCCACACACACACACCCACACACACTAATGAATGCTCATTGGCCTTTCACAATAAACAAATAACATCATGAACTAAACTGAGATCAATACTTTCCAATCTGAAAGTAAATATCAATATATTAATAATGGTCTCAAAACAATATTATTGTTTATCACAATAATTACACAATAATTACTGGTCCAGTAAAATTTGTTATTGTCTAAACATGATGCTGCCAGAAATATGTTTTATTTTTATTTTAAAAATTAAAAATAATTGATTTTTAATTTGAAATTATAAAATACTTCAGAGTATGAAAATGTTTTTTACTTTTTCTTTAAAAAACAAAACAAAACCTAAACTCAGAACCTGGTTTTGGGTCTGAAGTTCAGAAACGTTTCAGACTTTAGAGGAAAAATGAATCAGAATTTGGTGAAACTGAATCATATTTAATATAATGAATCTATTTGGACGTTTTAACAGAAACTGACCTGGTTCCTTTACAAACACACAGCCAGAACCGGGTGATCCAGTTCTGGCTCTGGCTCTACTCACGCTGGACTCTGGCGGGCCGGCTGGTCGGGCTCGCAGCCGGCCGTCTCTCCGGACCGGACGGTTCTGGTTTGGTTCTGGACCCGTGCTCTGAGGTCCGGGGCAGGGCCGGGGTCGGCAGAGAGTCTGCTGATACCGGCGCCGGGTCGGGTCGCGATCCAGAGGACGGGAACGCCAGCGGCAGCTGCGGCCTCGCCATAGCCGGATCCAGTTGGCCATTTTGGACCTCCGGTCGGCCATTTTGGACCTCTGGTCGGCCATGTTGGACCGCGGGTCGGCCATGTTGGACCGGTCGGCCATGTTGGACCTCTGATCGGCCATGTTGGACCGGTCGACCATGTGGGATCTCAGGTCGGCCATGTTGGACCTCCGGTCGGCCATGTTGGACCTCCGCTCGGCCATGTTGGACCTCCGCTCGGCCATGTTGGACCTCTGCTCGGCCATGTTGGACCTTCGGTCGGCCATGTTGGACCTCCGCTCGGCCATGTTGGACCTCTGCTCGGCCATGTTGGACCTCTGGTCGGGCCTGAGCAGTCCGGGTTGCTGAACCAGCAGGGGGCGTCAGTCTGGAACCGGCAGTGAGACCTGGCTGCGCAGGGACCTGGATCTGGGACTGGACTGGACCGGTTCTGTTACCAGATGGTGACCCGGATGAACTGAGTCTCTGCTGAGAACCGGAGGCTCCAGCACCGCTGGACCCGGGAACCGGATCTGCTGGGAAGAAGGAGGTCCAGACCGTTAATGAATGATCATCGGCATCAGAAGTTCTGGAGGTCCGATTCTGCCGAAGGAGAGAAAGGAACCTAATTTATGTACTGATCCAAACAAAGAGGCTCTGGTTCCTCCTACTGCCCACTGAAGAAAGAGGAGAGGAAACAGACCTGCTGCGTAAACAGTCTTCCTCCCCTTCAAAATAAGAGCACGAATATAAACGTCTAACTACCTGAAAGATTCTTAAAAGGGGATAATCAAAACTTCAACACAACTTTATTCAACTGAATAAAGCTGAATGGAGCGTTAGAAATCATTAGAAATTTAGCGGAAGCTAAGTGCGCTAAATATTTCTAAGGTTAGCAAAATAGCAAAACTGCTACTCTAGAAATCTGTTCTGCTAACAATTGCCAAGTTAATTTTTAGAGTAGCATTTTATTTATTCAGAAAAAAAAATAATTTAACTGACTGTTTCAAAACTACCAAAAACACTAAAGAGATTTAAAAAAAATAGTTCTGCTAATAATTATGGTGCTAATTTTTAGTTTTGGAAGTTATTCAGAAATGTATTTCAGTGAACCACAAAGCTAAGCTAAAACTTAGCTCCACAAATAGCCATGGAGCTAATTTTTAGCTTAGCGCTTTAGAATTTATCTGGAACTTTCAATGTTAGTAAAAATGAAAATTAGGATTAGTTCCCCAAACCCATCATCAGTTTTGCCAATTAAGAGCAACAATCAGTTTTTAGGGAGCATTTTGTAACTTTTGCTCAAAGTGAATTTGAATAAAAGGTTTTCCCAAAAGTAAAAATAACTAAATCTGATTTCTTCTTCTTTTAAAACCCCATGAACAAACACTTTAACATGTTTAATGATTAAAATAAGGAGATGCGCTGCGTTGGATCCAGATGGATTCTAACCTGAGGCGTCCTGCGCTGCCAGCAGGGATTCTCGGCCCGTCGAATCGCCGTCCACTCGTTGGCTGATCTGCAGAGTCGAGGCCGAGTAATGGTAACCCGGGCCGGCCGGACAGATCTCCTTAAAGGCGACTGGGGAGCAAACAGAGCCAACAAACAGAAAGTCTGACGAAAAGCTCCAGAGAACCACTGGAACAGAACCGACCCACCTGAACCAAAGAAGGGGCAGCGCACGCAGTCGGGCCCCCAGGCCTTCCCGACCCGGCTGCAGCAGCAGATCTGCTTGGTGATGTTCCGGACGATGGGCAGGGAGCAGGTATACGGACCTCGACTCGAGCCCAGGACCCGGTAGCACTGACCCTTCTCCTCTGAAATCACGCTCTGCGCTGAGGAGGACACAAAGACGGAGACACGTCACCGAGAACATTCCGGTCCAAATGGGCCGAGACGCCAGAGCGCCGCATGCAGAACCAGAACATGCTGATCTCTGGCCAGCAGAAACACACAGAGTCCAGTTCCTGGTGCTTTCAGAGAATAAAGGCGGATACAGAACTGGGCCGAGCAAGACCAGAACCGGGCCGAGCAAGACCAGAACCGGACCGAGCAAGACCAGAACCGGGCCAAGCAAGACCAGAACCAGGCTGAGACACAACAATCAGGGAGATGGATGGGAAGTTCTGGACCCAACCAAGGGTCAAACACATCTGAAGTTTTTCATTCAGAAGCAGTTAGAAATCCGCTAATAGCGCAGCTAGCTTTTCCTTTAGCGCTTTAGCATGTTTGCTAACTTTGAAAACATTCAGCACACTTATCTTCTCTTAAATTAATTTACTAAGCTGATTTGTAAACTTTCAGTTAAATAAAGTTCAACATCTGTGTTGAAGTTTTGCTTATCGACTACTAAGAATTATTCCACTTGTTAGACGTTTATTCATGCTATTATTTTGAAGAATGTTTACTCAGCAGTTCCATTTCCCCTCCTCATGTTATTCTGTACCCAGAATGCATTGCTGTAGTTGTACAGGAAGCAGTTAAAATCAATGTCCTGCTGCTTTCTGACTGCAGCACTACCGTGGTCAGTTAGCAAAACTCAGCAACTTTAAAACTGAAACCAAAAATCTGTTACAAAAAAATCAAAAATCACTTCCTGAAGCGCAAACCAGACAGGCTGGTACGCAGTAGCAGATTTGACCCTGTTGAGGGCAATATTATGGTGTAGCACATGGTGGTTATCAACATGATTGAAGTTAGCGCTTTAGCATTAGCTTACTAAATAATAAACGGTATAACTTCTTCAGTACTGCTAAATACCATGTTGGTAAAGCAGAGCTAACATTTATGATTAGCACTTCATGGTTAATGCAGTGAACATGTCAGCTAATGTTGCTCACTACTGTCTGTTCTTTGCTACTTTCTCCTACTGCTCTCTTATCAGTAGATGTTGCTGGCATTAACTGTTACTCCTGGCTTGGTGTTGCTGTGCTAATCAGCTAATCCACGCTCTATCCATGGACTTTACTGCTTCCTGTATCTCAGATGAATCCCTTCTGGATCAGTTTCTGGGCCCGAAACAAGACAGACGCTCAGGAACTGGAGCAAAAAGATTTGGATTTAAAAACAATCCTGGAAAATGAAAGTTTTTAGAAGTGAAAACAGAGACGATGCCATCAGACAGCAGCCAGACCAGCATCCTGCAGCTCCTTCCTCCTCCGTCGACTCAGAGAATGCCGGTCGGAATGACGCAACTGCGGTCAAGATTCACCGAAACCACCTGAACGCCTCACCTCCCACCTGATGGAAGCCTGCGCAGCGCTCAGCGGACGTTCAGGGGGATTCTGGGAGTCCCAAGTTGCGTTATTCCTCTGGTGAAGCCCATGGTGGAGAGAGTGTGTGTGTGTGTGTGTTACTTACAGATGCAGATTCCATGTGTGGCGTCGAGGATGAACCCCAACCGACACACACAGCTATAGCTCCCCCTGGTGTTCACACAGATGCCGTTCTCACACAGCCCCGGCTGCAGGCACTCATTCACATCTACACACACCAACACACACACCAACACACACACACACACGTGTGAGTGACGGGATTTCATTTCCACACGCCGACACTCAGAGACGGGAGGAGAACTGCTGCAACCCAAAGACCTGAAGCTCAGCTCAGAAAACCAGGCCTGGTTTCTGCAGGAAAATTAATCTGCAGATTAAAATCTCCTGATTATTAAAACTGGAGGAGATGTGATTTAGAGGAATCCCTGGAAAACAACTTGAATAGAAAAAAAATAGAAATATAAATATTTTTCTGTTTCTGTAAAAAAAAACATCTGAATACAAAAAGGAAAATAAAATCTTCTGCTCATCTTTTCATCTTGTATATACTGGAGGACTAGCGCCCCCTTCTGGACTGGATAAACTCATGTTAGGAGCCCTCCACCTGCCTCTGACCTCTGACCTCTGTGTGAGTGTTTAACTCACCGACACACTGCGATCTATTGTTTCGCTCGAAGCCAACAGGACAGCTGCTGTTGCTTTGACCTGCGAACAAATAAAAGATTCATTCAGAAACGTTTTCTGATAAATCAGCATTTATCAAACTTTGGTGAGAGTTTTGTGTCCTCTGGGGGTTTTCAGTGTTTCTACCTGGAGCTTCAGGACAGAGGCTGCAGTCGGTGAGACCCCAGGCCTTCCCGATTCCCCTGCAGCACACCTCTCTGCTCCTCAGCCCAGGAAGCGGAGAGCTGCACTGCAAACACACAAACACAGCCAACGTAGATCACACCGCAGGGATAATCTGCTCCAAGAGGATGGAAACTGGCTAAATATCACAAAAATTCACAACGACATCTTAAAGTTCACCGACTGTCAAACAGGAAGCGGTTTGTTACCTGCCTGCTCTCACCTGTCCGTCTTTCACCTCTCTGAAGCAATATTTGAAGCCAGACTGTTGGTTGTAGGTTCCGCTGCCCCTCAGAGTCTGGGCCTGGATTCTAGCGCCACCTGCTGGAACCGGAGCCGGGGCCGGAGCGCCAGCCGCACCCGAAGAAGAGGAGGAGGAGGAGGAGGAGGAGGAGGAGGAGGAGGAGAGGGTCCGCAGGGCCGGACTGGACCCGGACACCTGGAGCGAGACGGAGGCAAAAAATCTGAGCTTTTGATCAAGTTACACAGAAATGTAATAAATAAAAACAACAAAGATAATTAATCACACATGGAGATTAAACAAAACAAAAAAAAACTAAATTATTAAAAATATATACAATAAATATTGTCAATTAATATTAATGAATCATAAAAAACAGTAAAATCATTTTTAAAGAGCTTTAGAATAAAATATTGAAATAAATTTCTTTTAAAATAAATTTAATAATACAGGGAATTTAACATTTTTACAACACAGTGCAAAATGAAAAAAACATAGAAACTACCAAATGAAAATATTTTAAAAGATCAAATAAAACTATTAAAATAATGTAAAAAGTATCCAAATAAGAAATTTAAAAACGAGTGAAATGGATAAAATAACTAAATAAATCCAAAAATATTAGTAAGAATTAAATAAAAAATAAGATCAAATTACACAATTTAAAATGAATTCAAACTAAATTTGTAAAAAGACATAATTGTCAAATGAAAATCCTAAAATAAATCAAAATTCAATGAAATTCATAAAAAATCTGAAACCAAAATATTTCTTAGTTTTTTGATCGAATTGAACAGGAAGTTGATTCTGACTGATTTTACCTTCATCACCTGGTGGATCTTCACGCTGGCCTCCGGGGGGTGATGAACTCTGACCTTTACCATGCGGGGGTCTTTGTGTTTGGTAAAAGAAACATGAAACTCACAGACAAACCAAACGTTTCTCTGAAAACATCCAAACGTCTCATAAACACTTCGACCAGCGAAAGGTGTGGCAGCTCACCTGCGGACGGCGGCGCCGCCCGGTTCTGGCCGAGCGGCAGCAGGAACTCCGACCGCATCAGCTCCTGATTGGCCGCCGCGGAGGAGGGCAGCGGCGGCTGGACGATCTCATTGGTGGAGGCGGCGCCGGGGGGCGGGACGGGGATCTGGCAGAACTTCCCGGTGAAGTTAGCGGGGCAGAGGCAGCGGTCCGGCTGCAGGCAGACGCCGCCGTTCTTACAGAGCAGAGGGCAGAGGACTGCGGAGGAGATGGACGGGTTCTGCTCAGTTCGGGTCCTTTTGGGTCGGAACCAGCAGCAGAACCGCTGAACAGAGGCTCAATGATCACATCACAGCGAAAACTGAACTGCATTATTAGGCTTCTAAATTTATTACTGATAAAATTTGAAAGCTGTAACCTTTTAAATTTGTTTAAATCCTGGAAGTTAACCAGGGATGAACGTCAGCGCTAACCTGAAAGCTCCATGTTTAGAGGCAAAGCTGAATTAGTTTGTTCCTGTTAAATAAAAAGAAACTAAAAACATTTAGACCATCTAATCATTCTTACTTTGCCACATCCACAGTAAAAACAACAGAAAATTATAACATTTATAATTAAATTTAAGAATTTCTCCAAAAATATGAAATTATTTTTACTGTTAAAATTTAAATGCAAAAAATGTGGAAATTTTTGTAAATATGTTGCTAAATATTACATTTAATTTCTAACAGACTTTACACATAAAAAAACAAATAAGTAATTATTAAATAACATTTTAATAATTAGTGGTCTTAGTTTAAACCTACAAGGAAATAGAAAAGATTTAATATAAAATAATTTAAATATCAGATCTTAATAGTCCACTAAAATATGGGCGAAATGATAAAGTTCAATATTCCAAGCAAAATTTTTAATAAACTTCCAAAAACTAATCCAAACAATAAAATGTTTAGTGAGAAATTTTATTTTAATTGTTTGAGAAAAAATTCAGTAAAAAGTTTCATTATTCTACTTTTTTTTTTTTTACTGAGTGGTTTTGCTTTATTGGAATTCCCAGTCTGTAATCACCAACATTCCCAGTTCATTCATATCGGAGCGCTAACAGGTGAAAGGTGAGGATGGCGCCAACAGAACCGGCCGCCACTTCCTGCTTCCTGTTTGAGCCGACGCTACAGGAAGTGGCTGCATTGTTACTCCGAGAGCCGTGGAGTCCAAAACGCCGCCAGTCAGACGGAAACTCACAGAAACCTCTGGATGTTTACGGTGCTTTTACTCTGGAGGAAGGACCAGCGCCATCATGGACCCAGAGTGTGTGTGTGTGTGTGAGTGTGTGTGTGTGTGTGTGTGTGTGTGTGTGTGTGTGTGTGTGTGTGTGTGTGTGTGTGTGTGTGTGTGTGTGTTTGCTACGCTCAGGTTCGCTGCTACAGAGCAGATTTGTCCTGCTGTAAACACAGTTATCGAATTGAACCACAGATGGAGCGCATCAACGCTCAGAGTCTGGAGAGAGTTTCAGGCCCAAACCCAGAAAACAGCCGAACTCGGGGTAAACAAAGCCGCACTGTGACATCATGAACACAGAAAAATCACAGAAACACAAACAATCTGTTGGGCTCAGCGTAGGAGGAGAAAACTCTGGAGTTTAAAACCTCCAGCAAGAAATCAGATAAAAGGCAACATGGTGGGTTTTTCTTCAAAAAGACAAATTTAGTTTATCTTCTGTAGAAACAATAGAAGGGGTAAAACATCCAGGGGGTAAATATTTCTAACGGCTCTTATTGACCCCACAAGGATCCTGGCTCAGCATACAGCCATCAAAATGTTACACAGTATGAAGTGAAACAGAGAGAAACATGTTCCAACATGTTTCAGAGATTCATATTTAAAAAATAAAGCATTTCAAAACTTTGACTCTAAGCAGACCAACAGAAGCAATAATCAATCACACGATAAACTGAAACAAACGTAATAATTTCAATGATTTTTTTGTTTTTCTCTTTCTACCAAAAACTGGATGATAAAAGTCTTCAGTCTGCTGCTTTGGTCTCAACTAAACTCTTTATTGAAAGATAATTTTGTTTCCAGACTTTATAATTCATTTTATTTATTGTTTATGTTTTGTTTATTTTGGATATTTAAAACATATTCCGGTTCCAGTGTTAAACGTCCATCAAAATGTAAAGTTTTTAAAGTTTATTGATCTTTGCAAATGTTTTCTTGCATTAATTTGCCATTATTACCAGTAATTTTGAGATTACTGGTCTCAAAACACCAGTAATAGTGTTTTGAGACTATTACTGGAAAATAGTCTCAAAACAACAATATTATCACTATCACAATAACTTCTAGGACAATTTATCATCCAGAAAAACGTATTATGAGGCCTGGTTTCAGGTTATTTCAGTCATTAGGAGAAGAAAACCAGCAACTTCGTCAAAAGTGACAAAGTGTTTCCGTTGCAGTTTCGAAATGTTGAAAAACCACTTCAACCTCGAGCAAAGACTTTAATCAAAAATACCTATTTTTTTCAAAACTGGCATTTCCATTAAGCAAATTTATTTTCACAATTTCCTGGTCAATGGAAACGCAGCTAGAGAGGAAAAAATGCTTGGATATGTTACAGTAAATATCTGGTTTCAACTGTATTATGGATAAAATGCAACTGAAGTACCGCACAGCCAGACTCAGGTCGTCCCTCTCATGTTATGGTGACTTTCTGGCTGCAGGGAAAGCCTGACCTGAAGGCTTTTATTTGGAAAATATCGTGTAAGCAACAGTAAATCATGCAGAGGGAGTCAGAAGAACTGCGACCGTTGAACTCATTACTGCACTGCTGTAATGTTGGCTACAGTTTATACAAACATAGAAAAACAAGACACTCCTTCAAACATTTCTGCTCTTCATTTTAATCACTAAAAACTGAGCAGAGAACAGCTGTGAGGTTAGGGGAGTTGACCTCTGACCCCTGATGTCATCACCCCCACCCTTTTACCTCCCAGCGCGTGTGTTTGTGTTCATTACTTCACTGCAAGTTCAAACATTCACACATCACCAGCAAAACATCCTGCACACATCGATCAGAAGTGCTGTCTGTGTGTGCATGAGTGTGTGCTTGTGTACTTGCATATGGTACTTATGGAGAACCAGTTCCTCCACTTTCACCCACAAATTGAGGTCACTGTGAAAAGCGAGGACATTTTCGCTGCAGCTCTACTTGTTAGGTTTAGAGATGCAGTGTGAATTAAGTTTTGGTTAAGATCAGGAATAGACTAGTAATGGTTAGACTAGGGAGTGATTTAGGTTTAGGCAGTAGTCACCACTAACTAAACAACAAGCTGAACTAACCATAAAGCAGTAATCGTAAACATCAGTTCCTCTAAGTGCTACACCAACACAATATTTAACCTAAGCTAATGCTAAAACTCAACACCAACACAGTATTTAACTAAAGCTAAGGCTCAAGCAGTAAATTCAAATATGTTGTGTTTTTTTTAACACCTCTGGCTGTTAATTTATGTAAATGTTGTATTCCTCTGTATACAACACATATTCACTTGCTTGTTTGTTGTATACTTGTAATTTGTTCAATCAATCAAGAAAATAAGGTTATTTATATTAAATATGCTAGGAAATGTTCAGGAAGTAAATAAAGGTTGCTTTCTATTGACAGAAATACTTATTTTCAGTTATTACAGCTAGGAACTGGAGACCAGGCCTGAAATCTGGGTGACGGACTCTGAGTTACATTAAGACAGTTAGAAAGTCAGCCTTCTATCACCTGAAGAACATTTCCAAGATTAAAGGACTAAAGTCGGGCGTGCCGTGGTGGCGTAGGGGTTTAGCGCGACCCACATTTGGAGGCCTTGAGTCCTCGATGCGGCTGTCGCGGGTTCGACTCCCGGACCCGGCGGCATTTGCCGCATGTCTTCCCCCCTCCTTACCCCATTCCTGTCAGCCTACTGTCAAAATAAGGGACACTAGAGCCCACAAAAAGCCCCCTGGTGGGGGGGAAAAAAAAGGACTAAAGTCCCAGCAAGATCTAGATAATTGACTTTAAAATACTTCCGTTAGTTTGTAAATCACTGTACAGCTTAGCACCCAAATAAGTTAAAGACACTGAGTAAATCAAGACTAAAACCCACCTATTCAGAGCTGCTTCAACACACTAGATGTGTATTTGCTTGGAGATTCAGATGATATATGACAAAATGTGATGTTTATTGCTTGTTTCATAACTGATCACTGAACAATGTTTTTATGTTTTTCACTGTGAGCTACCTTGTTGCTGTAATGTGTTATACAAATAAACTTGGCTTATTTTGTTTTGAGAGTTGTCAGCTAATGAAAAATGAAAGCCACATGTCAGCACGGTTTCCTCTCCCTGTGACTCTTTTTCCATTAAGCTGTGCAACATTGTGTACTCATTAAGTTAAAATCCTTTGAGTTGCTGAACATAAAAGACATCTGGATCTTTCCAGCTTTTCATGTTCAACAAATCCAGCTTCAAAAACAAGCACACATGATCAGAGCGAGTGAAAATCCAAGTTCATCTGTTCAGTTTTCATATAATTTAAGAGGAAGCTGCTGATCAACTGATCATCTTCAGAGTGAAACCTCAAGAGCAGCAAGTGTTTAGCAGCTCCTGCTCCAGGGCGTTAGCATAATGCTAATGTGGAAAAACGACAACAATGACCTGAGAGAAGCAGCTGTTCCTTTATTCTCCATCAGGGTGTCAGGTGACGTCCACCTGTGCTGTTTTTGGTAAACGTCTAGAGCCTGAACTTGAATTAGCATGTCAGCGATAACAGAGCTTGACATGTTGAGTGAAGCTGCTCCAGCTCAGCCATGTGACCTGCAGATTGCTGCGTCTGAAGAAGAGCCAGTGAATATTTGGGCCTTCTGGGCTGATCCCAGATCAACAGAAGTTAAATCATTGCTGTCGGCAGCAGCAGGTCTGACAGACGCTTTCTCCTGAAATGTCAAAGCTCTTCTGGTTTTGATGCAGTTTATGGGGCCGTTCTTCACCAGTTGGACTAATCTAATCTGATGTAATCTGGCCTAAAGCTTTTAGTGGGTTTGTATGTTGAATTTGAAAGGAACTGATGACGTTTTAACATTTTTATAGGTAAAATACAGAAAATGTTTTTTTCTTTATTTAAAAACAGATCAAGATCAGTCAAGTCGGATGGAGAACAACAGCTTTTAGTCCATGATGTCATTCTTGTTTGGTTAGAATGACCAGGCCACTCTAACCACCAGGAGGCACTGGGCCGGCCCCAGAAAGGTGGAGGGAGGAAGACAAAAATAAATGCAACAGCAAAAAAAAAGATCTCCATTTCTTAAATCATTTTGTCTTTATCGTTTTTAATTTGTTTATGTTGTTAAAGGCCCATAACTGGCTTAGGCTAGAAATGATATTTTTCAGTGTTTATACTAAACACTTATCACTATTTAAATAAACAAGAAAGAAAGAATAATCATTTTTTCTATAATAACATATAATATGTTTTTCAATCATTATGGCAAAATACAAGTTAAAATAACTTGTTGTAAAGTTAATTTTTCTGACTGGCTGCCAGTCAAATCAGTCAAGCTAGCATAGCGAGCGAAGTGGAAACGTTTCTGACGAGAAAAAGACCAGAAGAAGACGGCCGTCAAAAACTGAGTAGTTTTTGCCTTCTGAAAGTTTTATTCAGAAGGCAGCTTTTATGCAAGAGTAGAGAATTAGAAACATTAAAAGTTCATGTTTATTTACTTATTTTTGTAGCATTGTAAACCTGTTTCAATAAGCAATGCATCAATTAATGGACTGATAAATTAAAACAAACTCCATAATTTCCATGACTGATTGTTTTTCTCTTGCTTCTTTTCTACCAAAAACTGGAAGACAACCATCGTCAGTCGGCTCTGGTCTCATCTAGACTTTATTTAAGGACAATTTTGTTTTTGTCTCCATTTTATTTGTTGTTTCTGGTGTTTTGTTCATATATTATATTTATTTGTTTCAGATGTGAATCAGCTTTTGCTATAATCTGGTTCAGCGCATAAACTAGTGACATTTATGATTCAGTTGGATATTGTCCCTTTTTAAATAAAGTTCAATAATCAACTGAAAGCTGAACTCTGATTGGTTTTAAAAACCGTAAAGCAGATTTAAGGAGTCGTGAACATTTTCTCCTGTAGATCTGAACTGATCCTTGTATCAAATCATGAGATAAAAAAAAAGAAACCCCAAAGACAAGCCATGCACTCTTTAGACTTGGCTGTGGCCAAAAATAAACTCATTTAATAGAAAAACACGTCGTTATTTTATGACAAGCTGCTTTTTATGTTCCATTATTTCTTGGTGCACAAAAACCTATGAAGATTAACGTATGTGATATTTCTGAACGCAATGCTGCTGAATGTGAGGCAATCATTGTTCCATGTTTTAACAGAACGAAGTCTGAGCCCCCTCTAGAGGATTTACAGGAGTTATCTGATTGGTGGTTTGAACACAACCTAAAGCTTTTCCCGTTGCATCAGCGACCAGCCTGAATGTTGCCAGGTTTAGTCCCAGATCCTGGGAACTTACAGACTCTGAAGCCGGGACCGTGAGCGCCGTCTCGCCTTCCTGCGGCTCCGCCGTCGGCGCTGTACAGCGTGGTCACGTTGCCCTGCTCGCAGCGGTTGATGCAGCCGTCCTGGTTGCAGAGCACCTTGCAGATGGTCGGCGTGAACATCACCTGAATCCTCTCCAGTCCTCTTCTGGCTCCCGTCTGTCCCCGCGTTGGCCCCGGAGAGGCCAGGAAGATGAAGAGGAGCAGGAAGCAGGCGAGTCGCAGCCGCTGCATGTTCACAGTTGCAGGCAGAGTTTGTGAATTTGTTGCATGGCCAGAAAGCCTCAAAGCTCTGCGCTCTCCGACTCTGAACTCGCTCTCCGTTTCTTGCTAGTTGGTGTAGTGAAAACAAGCGCTGGAGGAGGAAAAAAAAGGGAGGAAGAAGAAAACGCCATCTCCCTCCCCCTCCCTCGCCGGTCAGTTTTCACTAAACCCTCCAGAGTGTGAGCAGGCAGAGAGAGAGCTGGAGATAATTGGAAGCAGTGTGCAGCGCTGGGCTCAACTCCAAACTAAATGTTTAGCAGGGATCTGCTCCATTGGTCGGCGTGCGGAGCGCCAGCGGTTACTCCTCTTCCTCGCTCCTGAGGCCCCGTATCTCTGGTTTCGTAACGTGCTGCCGAGCTTTAGAGGATGTCAGGCTGATGATGCAACCCGGTTTTGGGTTTCAGGGGTCGGGTTGCTCAGTGTCTTCATGTTACTGCAGGCTGAGCAGGAACTGATGAGTTTACTCACTTGTTGTTGACATGTTGTTGTCTGCTGAACCTGATTTGTTGCTGTCATGTTTACATGACGCATCTGGAGCTCGGATTCCTTCCAGTTTTCTCTGCAGCTCCTCTGAGGAGCTTCAGGCTCAGCAGCTGGGCTTTAAAGCTGGTCAACTTGTCCTAAAGCTCAAAGAAATAAAACCGTCTCCAGATATTTCCTAGGAAGTGATGAAGTATGATCTGTCGGCGAAATGTTGAAGCCTTGGCTGAGAAACACATCAAGGGAAACATCATGTTTATGTCCAACTGCTTTTCTACTAGGAAAGTAGAGTTTCTGGTATTATTGGCATGTAAATTCATCTAAGCTTTGTTTATTTTACCTCGGCTCATGCTAATTTATCTGACCATATATTGGTTTATGTTATTTTATTAGCACAAGCTTTGTTTATCTTAATTTCTCTTTTTTATGCACCTATTTAAGATTAGCTCAGTTGGAATTGTCGTAGTTTACCTCAGTTTAGTTGACCTTATTTTAACATTTACAGATTTGAGCTAAATGTTCATTTGTTATATTTTTGTGATTTTTTGCACGGAAACAAACTCAAACATCAAAATCTTCTCACAGTTTCTGCTCTGACTGAGCTTTGCTTGATTCTCATCTCCCTTCAGTGCTCTGTCTGATTTTTCTCCCATTGAGTTTGATTTGTCCGGTTGAATTTGAACTGGGATAGTTCAGTCCATGTTGGTCACGTTTCCAAATACGGAAGAATTAAAGTCAGAGCAAGAGGAATGTTTAAGACATTTTGTGCCTGATAGAGATGTCATGGCTCTACTCTCCAAGGGTTTGTGTAAAGTACACGCAATTTCCGGTAAGCTTCGTCAAGCTAACACTAGCAAACGTTTGCTATTAGGTAAAATCGGATCCAATCGTTTAAAGCTTCAGCAGAAGCCTCCAGGAAGGAATCACTTCTCCAGAGCCCAGGGTTCAGACAGACAGAGCGAAGCGAAGAGCCAGCAACTGGTTTTTACCAGGCGAGGTTCAGCTGAGACACCTGATGTCTTGGTGAGTCCTTTGATTGGAAGGTGTCCAGAAAGTATCGCTCAAACTGGCTCCTTCAGATGAGGAAAAGCAGCAGCTCCACTCTGAACTCAACGTCTTAAGTCTGATTAAAAGCACCAATCATCTGAATACCAGAGGAACACGTCATACACCAGGGATGCCATAAAGCCCGATGTAGGAAGGAGGCCATTTGGCAAACACTAGTAGCAAACAGGGATCACAGAGGCACGCAGGCCGTCCGCCATCTTGCTACTAAGCTCTTCTTCTGTGGTGTGTAGCACCCCTTGTTGATGTAGCATCCTTGGTTCCCACAATGACGGCTCTCAACAAAACACCCACTGTGGTTGCTGTTGCTTTGTCTCCGGGCGTTTGTCACGCTGAAGGACCAGGAATACCACAGCGACCGACTGGAACCGGACTGGACGTTCTGGAACCTCGTTCTTCCAGTGGAAACACACAACATCAATTCAAAACCACATCCAGGAAACAAAACAGGCTCCAAACCGCTTTGGTGGAAGGTCCTATCAGTAACCTTCAAGGAATCGCCATCCGGAAAACCAGAGCAGTGAATCTTTTTGTGTTTATTTTGTCTTCATTTCAAATTATTGCATCACATCGAGTTCTACAGAAACCCGTTATTAGCCCATTCATTTAAATGTGGTGTGTGCAACAGGGAGACATGCAGGACATGCAGGACAATGGCCAGTCAGGAACAAGACTGAGGGTCACTGCAATAAGGAACCAACATCTGGTCCCTGAACCTGGATTCCCAAACAAACTTCCATCCTCATTGCAGAACATGATCGAACCTCCTCAAAGGTTAAACATCCTGCTGCAGTCTGGTTCCCCTAAAGGATTTCATTCCCACCAGACCAGTTCAGTCCGCTTTAACCCAACTCCAGTCCGTCTGTCTAGAAAGTCTGGTCCGGTTGGTGAGGTGTGAATGCTAACCAACCTCTGACCTCTGACCTCTGGTCCTCCAAACCTCGGTCTGGGTTCGGTTGAAGTGAACTCTGGTTCGGTTTGAATGTGAACGCCAAGCAGACCGGAGATCGCTCCAAAAGCAGGAAGTGGACTGCAGCGAAGGGCATTCTGGGTAAATACAACCAAAGCTAACGTGTTAGCCTAGCGCTAGCAGCAGAAATGGCTCCTGGTCTTCAGCCAGAGACTAAAGAGAAATCCTCCAACCGCTGAAATCTGATCCTCCATCTTGTTTCCATCTGGTGAAGAAGGAAGTTGCTCTCAGTGTCTTCAGAGGTTTTTGTGTGGTTTCCTNCTTCAGTGGTTCTTGGTGCAGCGCCCCCACAGGCCAGGAGGGGAACAGGTTGGTTTGACTCAGAACCACAGCAGCTGCAGGTGGAGCAGATGATGGAGTTCTGGTTCCAGTAGAACTGGGTCAACCGGACCATCAGGGAGATAAACAACCTAAATGTCAACCCTAAATCTTTTCAACTTGATACATGACAGGAGCTTAGGGAATTTTATGTACTTCATCTCATTTACCTTCTGTTTTAGAGAGTGTAGTACCTGATTTCTTGGATCAGAGTGAACAGTAGAGGACCAGCTGAGGCTGTAATGTTGGAGCTAAAATAATAATAATAATAATAATAATAATAATAATAATAATAATAATGCTCTCAGTGGGTCGACTTTCTCCCGCTGGTGGTGTTTGTAGTGTTTCTGCCTCACTGATCCTGGCTTTACATCAGCCCTTGTTCAGTCAGGACATGAGATCATAGACAAACACATGCAGAAACAACCAGGCTCTATTCAGGCAAACACTGTGGTCCTCTGCTCTACTGGGGCTCTACTGAGGCTCTACTGGGGCCCTACTGGGGCCCTACTGGGGCTCTACTGGGGCTCTACTGGGGCCCTACTGGGGCCCTACTGGGGCTCTACTGGGGCTCTACTGGGGCTCTACTGGGGCTCTACTGGGGCCCTACTGGGGCCCTACTGGGGCCCTACTGGGGCTCTACTGGGGCTCTACTGGGGCCCTACTGGGGCCCTACTGAGGCTCTACTGGGGCCCTACTGGGGCTCTACTGGGGCTCTACTGGGGCCCTACTGGGGCCCACCAGACTGCTGTCAGTCTCACAGGTTCATCCCTCCTGTCAGGCCTTTGCTTGTTGGAATCCATCCATTTTCCAGAGCCTTCGCTGGACGTTGGCTCTGCTGGTGGGAGGCCAGCAAGCGAGCGCAGAGAGCCTTAAACCGGAAACTTTTTCTTGCTCCGTTTGAAGCATCATGATGTTGTTAAGAATATACAGTGGAAAACCATGGATACAGGAAGGAAAGAGCTCAGGTTGGAAAGGTACCTACAGTAAAAAACACTCAGTCTGTTTCTCCTCCTGATGGTCCGGTCGACCCGGTTCTACTGGAACCAGAACATCTGCTCCATCTCCTGCTGTGGTTCTGAGTCAAACCAACCTGTTCCCCTCCTGGCCTGTGGGGGCGCTGCACCAAGAACCACTGAAGGAAACCACACAAAAACCTCTAAAGACACTGAGATTTCACTTCCACTGAACCCAGACCAAGGTTGGGAGGACCAGGGGTCAGAGGTCGATTAGTGTTCACACCTCACCAACCGAACCGGACTTTGACTAGACAAACGGACGGGAGTCGGGTTAACGTAGACTGAACAGAGTTGGTGCTTTTTGCAGTTTGGACTTGATAAAAACATCTGCTGATGGAAACACAAAGATCCCAACAACAGAGGTGGTGAAAGTTGGATCTCTTGGCAAAACTAACAGCTAAAAGCTGCAGCTTAGCATGTGTACAACAGAAAACCATCATGTTAATTGGTTTTATTTTTCTTTTTGCACCAATGTCCATCACACGTGAATAAAACATTTATCCCTTTAGTTGATCCTGCGTCCCCTGATGAAGAACGGTCTGAGGTATTTTCTTCCAACAGCTGAACAATAACAGGAACTGTTTACTGGTCTAATCGCAGCAATCAGGCCTGAACTGTGTGACTGCTTTAACACCCAGCTTATCTGAGGTTTACAGCGAACACCAGGCCGCCGGCTCCATTAACACATCATGGATGGAAAACATTCGGCCTGCGCTGTATTCACTTTATCTCACAGAACCAACTTATCAGCAACAAAGTGATCCATGTTCTGTGGTATGCTGCATATATAACCCTGATCGTTTACTTAAACAACAACCCAACCGACTGTCTGCAAGACAGGAAGGAAAAACACACTGAGGTCCAACATTTAGAGGAAAACATCAGGCTGTGTGCTGCTAAAAATATAGGAAAATATCAAACAGGGTAACTTGAAGGAAAATAATCGTTTCTATAATGCATGTAATTAAAGTATCATAATACTTATTTTATTTTGACATGACTGTGTAGTTGTTATTAAGAGGCTAAAATCAAGAAAGCTAATCCTGAGCCAAAAACAGATTTATAACAGATCAAATCTGTCATAAAAACATTTAAAATAAGAGCTTTACAACTAATTTGACATAATTTTCTATTTTAAATTGAACTGTTTAATATTTAACTCCTTAAAGAAGTTTAGCTTCTAAGAAACCTCATGCTAATGTGGCGCTAATGCTAAGCCAGCTAATACAAAAATTTAATTTATTGTCATGTACTTTATATCAGCCATAAAACATTTAAATGAATAGTTTTACAATTAATTTCACAATGTGTTTTAATGTGTTTTAAATCAAACTGTTTCAATATTTACTTCCTAAAGAAGTTTAACTTCGAAGAAAACCCAAGCTAATGTAGCGCTAATGGGTAATGCTAAGCCAGCTAATATAAAAAAATCTATTTATTTTCACATACTTATTTCATATCAATAGATGTCTTCATGTTTATTCCAACATTCTGACAGAACCATCTGAAACCGAGACCCACTGGATCAGGAAACGTTTTCCTGTTAGCCTGTGCGAGCCGTTGCCCCGGGTTACAGGCCTGGCAGCCATCATGGTCTGCTGCTGCTGTAGCTCATCTGCTTCAGAGCTCCGGCTGTTTGGCCGTCAGAGCTGCTGTTCTGCAGCGTCTGGTGGTAACGAGTGATGCAACTGCAACGCGACTAATTTACAGCTTTTTCAAATGTTTTGTCTCGATTTAACAGTTTAAAGAGGTTTCCTCAGCTTTAGCTACATTTAGCTTATGAAAAACCAACAACATGTTTGTTTAGGATGTTCGCTCCCTCACAGACGCCACACAGAACGTTTTGACACAAAAGAGCATTTTTAAATGTTTTTCCACAATTTTGTTTTTCATAAAGAGCAAAAGTCTAATAATTATAATAAAAACGTTTTTGAAAAAACTCAAAGGTCACCTGAGGCTTATAGTCAAGTGGATCCTATATGCGTAATTTTTATTTATTTTTAAAGTCAGTGCATACAGTAGATATCTGAGCCATTGACCTCTGACCTCTGACCTCCACAAACACTTCCTCCTTCTTGGACCAGTGAATAAACAAGTTCCTGTTATACAACTGGCTGATTTATTACTTATCTTTTTTTAAAGGTTTTGTGCAGCCAATGTTGCCAGGCCGGGATTCGAACCTGCGACCACCGCAGGCCTAATACATGGGTTGTGCTTTGCCCCTGCGCCACCACAGCTTCCCAATTTATTACTTATCTTAACAATCAGGGTGTATCTAACTTATGAAAAGGAAACCGACATGTGGAAGGAAAATCAATGATAATTTCAAAGCAGGAAACAGAAACTTGATAAATTGACCTTTAGGAGCAGCGAGGTGGGAGTCGAACCGACCTCTCTGGTTCTGGAAGGCCCTCATGGTCGTTAGTGAAGAGGAGGAGGAGGAGGATGAAGAAGTCAGTGTGTGTAGCTTCCTCTTCTCTGTAGTTATGTGCTTCATCAGCAGGGCGGCCATGTTGCCTCCTCTTCCTCCTTGTGATAAGGAGTTTCTCAGCAGAACGGACTGGGCCTCCCTCAGACTGACACACAGAAACAGAAATATTTCCATCACAAACAGGAAGGTGTTTACTCTAAAATCCAGCTTAAAAAATGTAAATATTATCAAAACGTTCCAGATTTTACGTCTCTATAGGTTCATAACGCAGTGAATATTTAAAGCTTTTATTTTTTCTTACAGAAAATGAAAATACAAAAATAAGGATTTCAGAAAATCAGAACGTTCTGAAAAGTTAGAGCAGGGGTCCCCAAAGTGGGTCCTGGAGGTCCGGTTGCATCCTGCACGTTTTAGTTCTTCCCTGGTTTTACCAACAACCTTTCAGCAGGTCGGTGTTCATCTAAAGAGCCATCATTTGATCCAGGTGCGTTAAACCAGGGAGAGACTAAAACATGCAGGATGCAAGCGGCCCTCCAGGACCCACTTTGGGGACCCCTGAGTTAGAGTATTCAGAGAAAGTTGAGTGGAAGGAAAATGCTGCACCATCAACAGGAATAGCAGCAACTTGGAGAGGATTGTTGGAAAAATTCATTCAATAATCTGTTGGAGCTACAAACATTTTATAACAAGCTTTTTTTGGTACCTTTTTTATTTTATCTAATCAATAATACACTAAACAATTTCAATTTTATTAACATCTTTGTAGAAAATGGATCTTTAAACCATCACAGATGAGAAACATAAAGAAGTCCCAAAGTTTCTACATTTTCTGGATTGTTTCCTTATTTGGTTTTGAGGAAAATGTTTGTGGTTCCAGTTACAGCAAAATGAAGATGAATGCAAAAACTTTGCTAATAAGTGTTAATAAATCTACTTCTAGTTCCTAATATTTTATTAAGCAGATGTTTTTATCTGTAAAACATGTTTCCATAGAAGATGAAAAATGTCCAGCTGCATCAACAGACCAGAAACTGAACTCCAGTTGGAGCAGCGCAGCTTCAACGTGTCTTTACTCAAGTAAGTAAAAAGGTATTTGGTAAAAAGTACTGAGTAACTGATCAAATTATCAATCATTTAATATTTAAAAATCACATCATAACACAGACCAAAATATAAAGTTAAGTTTAAATTTTGGTATTTTAAGGAGCAAAAATTACAATAATTCATATAAGTGACAAAAAATAACAAAATGAGGCAAAAGAAAATTTTTCCAAATCAGTTTCATTCAATAAAAACTTATAAAGTTTTAATAAAACCTGCAGGTGAGAGTCTGTGAGTCTGTCTGGTTAAAACACGTTTTTCATTCAGTGGAAAATCCAGAAGTTTTATTCAAGTAAGAGTAGAAATACTTTATAAAATTACTCAAGTAAAAAGTACAGAACAGTATAAATACTCCTAAAAGTAATTTTTTCAAAAAAGTTCCTCAGGTAAATGTAACTGAGTAAAAGTAACTACCGTATTTTCCGGACTATAAGTCGCAGGTTTTTTCATAGTTTGGCCGCGGTTGAGATTTATACTCCAGAGCGACTTATGTGTGAAATTATTAACACATTATTATATCATATCACATGTTATTTTCACACTAAACCGCCAGAGGGCGCTCTAGGCCTGAGTTGGTAATGTGTGTGGAATTAGCTGAGTTGTTTACAAGAGACACAGAGGATGAAGATTTCATTGCATTTAGTGATTTGGACACGGATGGTTTGGTAAACTTGTTAGCATGTTATTTATGCTCTAGTTATCTGAATAACTCTTAATATGTTAACATACCAGGAACGTTCTCAGTTCGTTGTTTGTCATGTAACGTTAGCAAACCGTACAATTATTCAGCCTGTTGTTGCCTCTATTCTATTTTTATTGCCTTTCAAGATGACATGTGTGTTCTTGGTGTTGGATTTTATCAAATAAATTTCCCCCAAAAATGATACGGTAGTTATTACCAAACTGCGACAGACCAATGCTTGCAGAACAGAGTTGCTCCATTTTAGATTTGAGGGCCACCCAAGATCCTTCAGAGGGTCACAAATGGTCCCCGGGCCGCACTTTGGACTCCCCTGATCTAGATCCACCACACTCAGAAAAAACCTTTTCTCTGTATTCTGGCTTTCTGTGCTGCACTGCAGCAGGGAGCTCAGAACCGGAGCCGATGCCGGACTGAAAGCCTGATCTCAGTTCCCATCCCTGGTCTGGATGCTGCAGCTGCTGGTTTTTAGCAGCACAGCGAAGCGGACAGGGCAGATAAAACTGCCAGGGAAGGGGAATCTGCAGGGGTCACACTGCAGAGATCTGAACAACGTGTTCCAGCCACAAACTGTCTCTGCGGCTTTAAATCAGCCCCCAACAAAAACCAACAGGCCGAACCTCTGGAAGCCTCGCGGTTCCTCCATGTTAGCGCCGTGTTGCTTAGATTAAAAAATGCTGCTTGGAACAACTGGAAATGAAAAGGTGAACATTGTTACAAAGCAGCTGCGCGACCAAACCCAACTCAAATAACGGCTCCAAAATAAATGTAGAGATAAAACAGCAATTATTAAAACAACAAGGTAGAATAAGATGATGAGATCATCTTGTGATGCAGTCTGTCTTTTAAAACAGTCCAGGATGCTGATAGGCTTGTATTTCTATAGTTTAGCTTAGGCATTATAAACTAATGGGCCAAATTGTTGATAATTTACAAGAAAACAAGTTTTCAGCCAACAGCTCTCTAGCAAGACCTCTGGTGAAGTTAAAATCCTTACTTTTACCTTTAAGGCTGAATTTGGTGTTTTTCAGGGAAACTGGAACAAGCAGAGATGAACCTGAAGCTCTTTTATGAAGTTTTCTGTGTTGAGGCAGCAAAAAATGATTTGAATGATTCATAGCCATGAAATAGGTTCATTCATCTGAAAATGGGAAGTTTCTGGACTGAAATGGAGCAGTCAAAGTCCAAGGAAAACCTCAGAGTAACTTTCATAAACCCTGAATTACTTTCAAACATTTCAGACAAACTTGTTTAATCCACAGTTGGTACGTTTAAAGACGGATGCACTCAGAAACCCTCCAGATCTTCCCACACGCCGTCATGACCCAGGCTCTGACCTCTGACCCTCAGTCAGAGCATTGAAGTTTGGTTTATTCATCTACATTTGGCACTCTGCTGCAGAGAAATCCCACTCAGCTGGTTTACTTCTTTACAGACAAACAATCGGGTCTTTCTTCTCTTCTGCTTGAAGGAAACTCAAAGTAGATGTTGAGTGTTTCAGTACAAACCAGGAGTCCAACCCTCCAGAACTATTGTCCTTTGGTCCTTTCGGACCCTTTGGACTCTTTGGATCTAGAGCTGGAGACTGCTGACATAAACGATGCAGCTGTCTGTTTCAGGGCTGAGTCCAGAGAGGAAAAAAACAGGTTTACTGTATAGAACAGGTGACAGTCTCCACCTGCTGGCTGAACAGAAAACTGCAATGAGGTGTGATGATTTGAGATGTACTGAGAAACAGACGAGGAAAAGAGCAGAGAGGAAACAGTGGGAGGACAGAAGAACGTGAGCGGAGAAAGTCAAAGGTTTGAAGGCACAGCAGGCGAACAGCTGAAGATAAACGATGATGAAAGAGTTGAGGAGATCGCACAACGTTTTGTGACTAGGTGTGAGGAGATGTCAGAGGACACAAAGGATTGACTTTTACCTCGGGATCTGCCTCTTCGTCTCCTCTGGCCTCCTCTCTGCTCCAGCCGGATCCTCGTCCTCTTTAACTTCCAGACTTGCTTGCAGCTCCAGGGACTCGGATCTCAGTGGGTTCCTGTTAGTTTGGGGCTTCGACTCCAGCACATGTTCTGAGTCTGAGCTCTGCCTCTCTGGATCTGGATCTGCCCTCATCAGACCTGTGCTTCTGGAAGACGTTCGGTTCAGAAACTTTAGGGTAACATCTCCTGGATCCCCCTTCATGCCTTCAGCTTGACCTGCTAGACGTCCAGACTTCAGAGGACCAGAGTCGTTACCGTTTAATAGCTTCTGAAATGAACCTGTAGGTTCAGGTTTCTGACGGGACCCGATTGGTCCAGCTGCTGTGGTTGTGGAAGCTGGATGGCTGGATGGCTCTGGAGGCCTTCCCACAGGAAGAGGAACTTTGGAAAATTGGCAACGGACGCCATAGAAACCTTTCCTGCACAGACAGTTGTTGGGAAGTCCACACGATGATCCGTTATGGCAGGGAGGAAAACATCTGGCTGCAGGGAAAGAGGACAGTTACAATCCAAACTCCTGCAAATGTCAAGCACGGTGGTGGAAGGATGACGGTTTGGGAAGGTTTTGCTACATAGGGATATCTTGTGGATAAGTCAAGCAATGGAAAAATATGTTTGGACACCATATTATGACACTTGGTTATTGGAAATAAAATATCATTATGCTAACAGTCACAGAATCTCTCAACAGGGCAAGAAGGTTGGGACAAGGATCCAGTAGGGCAGAGGTGGGAATCCAAGGACTAGAGGCAGGAAAACATGAGGTCCAATTCCGGTCTGAGTAGCTAGACCCAAAGAAAGATGAGACCCTAAGCAAGGGAGAATGTCGAGTACCTCCTGGTGGGTCAGGGAGCAAAGCTGGAACAGCGGAAACGTTTTCATTAGGTAGAAAGGAACCCACCTCCAGGGAAACAGGCAGAGGAGGATAGAAGCAGAAATGTCAATAATCTGAAAGGACTGAACGCCTCCACATACTTCACTATCCATTAGGATTACGGGAAATGAAGGAATGTATCCACCAGCTCACAGAGTACAGCGGAGTGTGAGGGAGTCTGCATGCGGCACGCCTCGCAGGTCCGCTGGACACGTCCGAGCAAAGTACTCGGTGTCACACAGTAAACTGTTGGGCGGCGCGCAGGGCTTCACGCCCAGCTGTTCTGTAGAGAAGGTAGAGTCGGCGCCATCTTGTCACAAACGAGTCAAATTTCAAAGAGCCTCTGATGGAAGCAATTATAAATAACTTGTTTGATATGTGAGTCAGGGAACATTGTTCTAACCAGGTCTGGGTAGATTTATGGTCTGTCTGAAAAAAGGTCATGTTGGAAAATTTGACACCTTAAAACCTGCAGGAAGACTAGCAGAAAATAACACCTGAACGTCTTCATGGCAAAAATTAAAGAAAAATCTGAATGAAATAAATCCCAAAGTAGAAAGCAAATGCTTACGCTTGGTGCACCTCCTGGTTTTAGGGGACACAGCCCAGCCGAGACAACATCGACCTCCACAAACACGAGGTCTGCAGAGAAAAGGATCATTTATGGTCTTAGAAACACTTCATCCATCAGGAGCTGCTCTGTTATTGGATAAGGCCTCGACTTTCAGGTCCATGAAGCTAAAACTGAAACAGTCTGAGCTCAAAGTGGTGACAACATAAAGACTGACGGACCATCAGCTCAGAGACAAACAGTCATAGTAACCACATCCAACCACATCCAACCACATCCAACCACATCCAACAGCGCCACCTTTAGGCTGAGGAGATAACTGAGCTTCAGCTGCATGAATGATGGATCACAACCCAACGACAGTATGGAAGGGTTTGATCTCCATCCATCCATCCATCCATCCATCCATCTGTTCATCCATCTGTTCATCCATCCATCTGTTCATCCATCTGTTCATCCATCTGTTCATCCATCCATCT